>JAFFST010055143.1:209893-223239 GCA_022414735.1 Noturus placidus | reverse complement strand
ACCGCAGGTAGCAGAATTTTTCATTTCCATAGACTATTGCTGTGAGGACTGCTACTCCTACTGGTGTCTGATCAGCCTGCTGTGTGGCAGTAAAAGAAAGAGAAACAGTGTGGTTGCTCCCCTGCTGTGTAAAGGCCAGAGGACTGAGAGAGCACAGAGACGGAAACCACATGCTGGTGAGAGACACACACACACACACACACAACAAACAAATTGCAAACTCCTCCAAATATTGCAGAGATTCCTTGATTTACACAGTGCCCTCCACTAATATTGGCACCCTTGGTAAATATGAGTAAAGGCGGCTATTAAAATTTGCTCTTATTATTTAACCATTTGATCTTTTGTTAAATGTGATTGGTGATCCTTGGAGATTTTTTATTCACTTGAACCATCCTCTTCACAGTGCGTTGAGACAATATAGACATACGTCCATTTCCAGGTTTATTCATAACATTTCCAGTTGACTGGAACTTCTTAATTATTGCCCTGATGGTGGAAATGGGCATTTTCAATGCTTGTGCTATTTTCTTATAGCCAATTTACCATTGCTATGAATGATTAAAGGAATTTGGCCGATGTTTTACCTCATATTTATACCCATAGTCATGGTTGAACAAGTTCGTGTTCCTGGTCAACCAAGTGTATTAAATTTTACTTAATATATACTTCAAATAGATTTTTTCCTCATATGAATTCATAGAAGTGCCAATGATTGTTGCACACCTATAGTTAACATACACACACACACATATACAAACAACACGGGTTTAGGAATCTATATATATATATATATATTCCTAAACCCGTGTTGTGTTTGTAATTGTTTGATATCCATGAGTATTTTTGTGATTTTTTTTAAACAAAAGATCAAATGGTTAAACAATAAAGAATTTTTCACAACCTTCCTTGTTCATATTTACCAAGGGTGCCAATATTAATGGAGGGCACTGTAAGATTCATCGCAGTCACCATCGTTTTCTTCGTGGTTGTTGTCATAATTGTGGTCATCCATCATCGTTTTATTCTTCATGACAGCAGTCCTCTTCTCTGTGGTCCGTCAACGTCTTCCTCCTATCAGTCATCTTCATGGCTTCCTTCTTCTCTGTGACCGTTTTTTACTTCGTCCTGGCCGTCGTCATCTTCCTCACCTTGTCGGTTTGTTTTTCTGTATTTTGCCTTTACCTTGTCTATCCCCCCCGCCCACCCTTCTTCGCCATCAACCTCTTCATGCTCATCATCTTGACTTCAGCCCTATTCGAATCAGTCTTTCAGCGGGACGTCTAACAGATTTATTCACGTGTCTCCTCACTGATTAAACTCTTGCATCTGGACAACACTAATAAGACCACAGCAGAGGATAAGCGAGTTTCTAGCGGGTTATATACGCCACATGTTTGCATCACGTGGTCATGTGATCACGCTCTGCTCATAAGATGGCGTCCAAGAGGTCGCTGGAGTAGCAAAGATACGAGGTTTTATCACCTGGACCGAGTATATGGTTAAGTGTCTCACCTAAAGCATGCATTTTTGGACTAAAATGATCGGACGAGCACAGAGTCCGGAGAAAAACACAGATCCAGACCGTAATAAAATGACAGAAGCACCTGTAAAATAGAAAAGTGCAGATACGGCTAATCTGTACTTCAGCTTTACCTCATCTTCCTTATTTGGGGCGGCGGTGGCTCAGTCGGTAGAGCGGGTTGTCCACTAATCCACCAACCGTGGGGTTGGCGGTTCGAATCCCGGCCCGGGTGATCCCATGCCGAAGTGTCCTTGGGCAAGACACTGAACCCTAAGTTGCCCCCAATGGCAAGCTAGCACCTTGCATGGCAGCTCTGCTACCATTGGTGTGTGAATGTGCTCTCATTAGTAAGTCGCTTGTAAATGTAAAAAAAATGATATTTCTGTAAAGCTGCTTTGAGACAATGTACCATTGTAAAAAGCGCTATACAAATTGATAAATTAAATTAAATTATTCTTGCCGTCCATTGTTCAACGCTCATGTCTGGAGGTCCACTTGAGGTTTCCCCCATACACACACCTTCCAACAATTCATCATCGTTACACCGTCTTTTGCAAAACAACGTTTTGCTCGACTCACAGCACCAAAGATTCACGCGGCGTGTTCTTGCACCTACAAACCCCTTCTCCTGAGTCACGTTTACCTGCACAAGATTGAAAATACTCATCTTTCACGCTGTACAGTCTCTCACTATAGTCGACGTTTCTTTTGTGCACTTTTCTGGGGACAAGCTTCCGAATCTTCAGTCTGGCTTGCAGCACTTCAACAGAAGTAACATCCAATCAGCATTGAGCGTTCAGACTTTCCTTCAAAACTGAGCACACTAGCTGACTTCTGCTTTAATGAGCCGGAGAAGAATAATCGTTTGCTTAAACAAAAACAAACAAATAAACAAACAAACAACACACACAACATTGTGTCGTTACAGTGACTAGTTCAGAAAACACAGGAAGTTAGCTATTAATTTCGGCTAATACAATCATTTTAAACTTTCTAGATAGATAACCACATGATATTGAAAAGGTTTTAAGTAATTTTGTTATTTGTGCTTGAATGCCAATGTCTGTTATGACGTGTGACTTTCATCTTTCTTTCTTTCTTTCTTTAAAAGAATGGTTTGTTAGCGTCGACTAGCTGTCTAGCAACTGAACGGCTAACAACGAGTGACCACAGGGGCGGTTACCAGGTTGGAGGAGTTCTGGTAAATAGCGTTGTAATTATAATTCATTCCAGATTTAATACTTCATACACGAAATTAAATGGATAAATAAACAAACACCATGTGAGTTACACATATACATGAACTCTGTGTCTGTGTCCAGATTATTCATTTAAATTTTTGAAAAAGGCAGATTGTAGCCAGGTGTTTCCTCCAAATCTGGCAACCACGGTACCAAGGTTAACTTACAGGAAGAAACCCATTGATGGATAGCATCTTTCTGATATTGTTCATTACAGATTGTAACAAATAAATGGATGTTTATTATTATTATTATTATTATTATTAAGCACTATAACACATTGCATAACTGGAAGACTTTCCACTAATTAGGACTTTACCGTGAAATGATTCCGCTTCTTATTTATCTGAGATTAATGTCGATGAACAAACTCCATCATGTTGTAGCACAAACTTCCCAAACATTGAACTTCTCCGTAAAAAAAAAATTAATAGAATCCTTTTCTGTTGTTATATTTCAAGGCAACCCGAAACCCGTTCTATTCACCACCCATTCCCCGCTTCCACATCGCTCACTACAACAAAAAGACACGGTTAGAATCACTGTTTTTGACACGCACCGACTCGCAACACGACGCTTTCGCCATTTTCAAACACTTCGACATCTTTCGCGAAGCATCACTAAACACAGCGCTGGAGCAGAATTAAAAATAAGCGGATCCTTTACGCTTTGGGACCTGCGACACAATCATACTGGGCTGTAGTACAAATCGCTCTCTGTTCAACTCGTGAGTGCACTGTGTGTAGTGTGTAAGGTATTATTACACGCGCTATGGAGTGCGCTCAGTAGAGGGCAGGAGGAAGCCAATTGGAATTCAGCCACATAGTCTCGCCCGTTTTCGGTCGGTTAGTCTCAACCAATAAAAACGCAAGGAGACGGCACGTGAGTTGGGTCACGTGGTAGGGAAGATAGCGGATGGCAAGGGGGCGTAAAAGGGCATAAATGGATAAAACACGCCACGCTGACAATAATAATAACAATAATAATAATAATAATAATAATAATAATAATAGTAGTAGTGGTTGTTTTGTTATTGTTTGTTATTATTATTATTATTATTATTATTATTATTATTATTATTATTATTATTATTGCAGAAGGTTAACTGGAGTGTAAAGGAAGGCAAAATAGTTTTTGTTTTTTTGGTCAGCTACTGTACACTACATACCCAAAATTTGTGGACATCTGCCCATACACCTGACCATAAAACCATCTTCCTCAAACTGTTGCCACAAAGTTGGAAGCACGGAATTGGGCCTTGGAATCGCCATTTCAGTAATACCACATATTCAAATGTTTCAGGGCGATTTTAAGTAATGACAAAAATTGCAATCGCTCATGGTCACCTAAATAAAATCAATGTGAATAATAACAAAGGATGATTTGAATCGTTTTGAAGCCATATTACGTGCGTATTTTACTCTCACCTGGATGTTACTGAATCACCTGAATCACTGTATATAGAAGTATAGTGTTTGGGTTGAAAAGGGAAAATGTAACTCTATATTACAAATTATCCACAAAAACGTCAGACAACTATCGAATCCTGCCATAACCCTCTCAGTCTCAAGTAATCTTTAATTTTTCGAACAGCCGTGAAATCAAACCCTTTAGATGTTTTGTTGTGTCGAGAATCGAGAATCGGTCTGTCTTCGCCGGCCAAAAGTGGTCAGCGCAGACCACAACAATCTGCCCAGGTCTGTCGATCCTGGGTGAGCCCCATCCAATTGCGCCCCAGATCTCATCGTAGCGAGTCATGCCATCGTGTTCTGGGGCATCTGAGTGGCCGCTTGTTGTCAATCGGCAGCCAGACGGTGACTTCGCGTGTCCATCTTTCGTCCGTCCGCCGCATCAGATGCCCGGCCCATTGCTTCTTGGCCTTATTGGCCAGATCCACCGTGTCTGCCATCCTGGTCATGTCTCGCAGTTGTTCGTTACGGACGTGATTGTCCCGTTTCACCCCAATCATGCAGCACTCTATTGCGCGTCCAGTCACGGCCAAATATTTGTCGGTCGGCCGCCGTCGTCGCCCAGGTCTCGGCCCCATAGAACATAGCCGGTAGGACGATGCTGTTGAATAGGGCAGCCCAAATATCCGGGTCGATGGCTCTATTGATGGCCGTCTCGGCAATTGAGCCGTAGCTGACCCAAGCGACTCGGCGACGTCGTTCTAGTTCTCGGCCAATCTTGTGGTTGGTAGTCAGCTCCTGGCCCAAGTATCGACTTGTTGGAGCTGTTGCTGGCCGACATGGATGGTAGTGTCGGCCACCTGTTGCACGTTGCGCATCCACTTGGTTTTGGTCAAATTGATCTTGAGGCCGAACCATGCACCAGCCCGGTTAAGCTGGTCGAGCCGCCGCTGTACATCGACTGCCGAGCAGCCGATCAGCACAATGTCGTCAACAATGCGTAGGTGGTTGAGCCAGCGGCCGTTGATCTTGATGCCTACCTCGTCCCAGTTGAGCTGGCGGAAAATTTGCTCTAGGCAGGCATTGAACAGCTTGGGCGAGATGGTGTCGCCCTGCTTAACCCCGTGACTGACCTCAATGTTGAGCGGCCGGTCGAACAGGGTAATGGTGGTGGTGCAGTTGTTGTTCAGCTCCTGCAGCAGGGCCACGTGTTCATCACCAATGCCCTGTTGTTGGAGGGCGAGCAGCACAGCATTGATCTCGACCGAGTCAAAGGCATTTTCTCATGGTCGACGAAGGCCCAGCTCATCTTGTACTCCCTGGCCCGCTCGAGCAGCTGGTTCAGCACCTGCACATGGTCCATGGTGCTAAAGTCAGATCTAAATCCAGCCTCGGGCTGCTGTTCGTCCAACTGCTTGGAAAACCGGTTGTGCAGCACCTTGGTGAAGATCTTGTACACGGCCGACATCAATATGATCGGCCGGTAGTTGCTGAGGAGCTCGCAGTTGCCCTTCTTGAATAGCAGTATTGTCTTGGCCATCTTCCACAGTTTAGGGATTTGGCCTTGAGCCATGTAGCGACTGAATCGGTCCGCTAAGTCTACCCAAAGTGAGTGGCCGCCGGCCTTGAGCAGGTCGATTTCAACGCTGTCCAGCCCAGGCTCCCGGTCTGCATGTGCCTGCTCGACCGCGTATCGGACCTCGCTTTCCAGCACTGGCAGAATAGGCGGCAGCTGGACTAGCTGAAGGCTAAGTGGGGGGACAGGGACCTTGCTGACAAACAGGTCACTGTAAAAGCGCCTGCACTCGGCTTCGATGCCTGACCAAGTCCTAGTAGTCCACCCGTCGTGCGTCTTAAGTGCCGATACTTGGCCGTGCTGCTGCTGCATCGCCTGCCTGCACTTTTTCAGGCTGTTGCGCTCCTCGGCTGTTGCCAGCAGGCACCTTTTCTTATACTGGTCGAGGTCGGTCTTAAGCTGTTGCAGGGTGTCAATGAATAGCCGGTTGCTCTCGGCCATTGCAACCAGTCGTTCGCCCGGTCCGTTTCTGTTGCTGCTGCTGAAAGGGCCGACAAAACGCTCGCCATACATCCTCTTGCCCACCTTGGCGTTAAAGTCGCCCATCAGGACGAGGTAGGTGGCACGGGGGGTAGTGGTTGCCTCAACGGCCTCATCGAACTGCTCAAGCACGTCCTCATCTTGCTTGGCTGCAGCTGCTGTAGGCGCATATGTCTGCACAATCCGGATGGTGACTTTATTGTGCAGGCACAGGGTGAGCACGCCGACTCGAGGGGTTAGTCACGTCAACCAGGTCAATCATTTGTTGTGTAAAATTCCTTTTGTCTACATTTTCTTTAGAGGTGTGCAAAATTTTGCATTCTTTTGCACACTTTCATTCTCGTTCTTTCTGTCAATCAATTAATGAATTACTCAGTTGATTGAGTGATTGATTGGTTGACTGATTAATGGAAAAAGAGAGTATGTGAGATTTAATTGTGTGCAAAACTTTGCACCCCCTCATTATTTGGTTAGCTAGGTCATTGTTAACTTTAACTACATTCTGCGAAGGCTTTGTGTAACCATTCTTTAATTCACAACAAATGTGAAAACGTACTTGGCTCATAAACGATTCTGATTCTGAGGTTATTTAGTTTGTATTAAGGTTCAAGTCTGCTGCTAGGCTACAGACAGAGACAGAGAAAGTGCGATTTGAAAACATTAGCCTTTAAGCTCTAAGAGAGTCCCATCTCAGCTTGTTACTGTCCCCAAGAATGTAGGCCAGCAGTGTGTGTGTGCGTGTGTGTGTGTGTGTGTGTGTGTGTGTGCGCACAAAGAGACAGAGACACTCCAAGGAGAAATATTACAGATGGCAAACATATTAAAGCATTTAACTCCAGCTGTTAATTCAGCTTCATCTGCACTTTATACCTTCAAGTATACATCATATACGACTGTCCATTTCTCTCTGACAGCACCGCTGGTGTGAGTAAAGAGTGATGTGATGTTAACCGAGACCCGGCGATCTGTGTGTTACTCTAATCTGGTTTTAGAAAGGCCGTCCAAACAGGTCTCACCAGGGTAGAGAGATCAGTGCAGGACATCTGAATTATTTATCACAACATCATATGAGGTTGCTTTGGTCGTAAAAAGAAAAAGAAAAAAACTTCCAGCCTAGCCAATGTGTAAAGGTCGCATAAATATAAGCGGCTAAGATAAGATAAAATAAGCAGTTGATATAACGGCAACAAGATAGAGTGGTATGCGTAAGTATTCACCCCTTGACCTCTTCCATAATGAAACGATAGGTCATGAACTTACATAAAACAGCCAATAATATTGAAACTGAAACAATGTTTGGAAGATTGTTAACAAAACAAAAACGTAAAAATTGCAATTGCACGAGTATTGAGCCCCCCCCCCGCCCTGTCTTACTGTGTGACCCATAAATTATTAAAGAAGTCACATGATTAGTTGGAAAGAGTTGACCTGTGTGCAATTAAGTGTCAAAAGCTCTCAGCATAAATACACGTGTTCCTGGAAGAACCCAAAGTTTATTAGAGAGCATATCTAAACAAACAGCATAATGATAACCAAGCAGTTATCAAAGCAAGTCCAGGACAAAGTTCTGGAAAAATATCCATCGGGATTATTAAAAAAAATCCCTAACTTTGCAACACTAAATCCATTATTTGTAAATAATAGGCACAATAAATGATTCTGCTTAGAGGATGCTGGGTAAAGAGGGGATTAAGCAGAGAAGCAACAAATAAGCCATAGGTAATGCGCACCATGATACTACCACCACCATGCTTCACAGTCGCAATGATGTTTCTCAGTGGTGTTAGGTTTCAGCATATTATAGCTCTAAAGTGATCTTACAAAACTAGATAACCTTTTCTACATGTTTGCGGAGTCTAAATGCCTTTTGGTAAACTCAGAGTGTCCAAGCTATGGTTTCTGAGAGTATAGTCCGATGCCAATGATCTCTCCAGCTTCTTAAGAGTTACACTTGGACTCTCGGTTGCTTCTCTGGATAATGTCCTCCGTACAGGTTGGTGGGCAGCCTCCCCTGGGCGGTGTCACTGTTGCGTCATACTCTTTTCACTTTTTAATAACGGATTTAATAACCGAGCCCCGTATTCACATCAAGATCATGTGACAACTGCACACAGGTTGACTCCGTTCAACTAATTATGTGACTCCTGAACTAATTTTGAGGTTTCACAGAAATGAGGACAAATATTTATACATTCACAACTTTGAGTTTTAAATAATTTAGAATTGTTTTTCCTGTCACTTCAATAATACGGGCCATTTTGTGTAGATTTGTCATTTATAATCCTAAGTCCCAGAACAACATGTGAAGAAAGGGGTGGGTGGATACTTGTGCAAGGCTCTGTTGAAGAGAACAGTAGGCATTAAAGGGCACCTATTATGGTTTTTCAAATATTATCTTTCATGTAGTGTGTCATAGAGCTGTTTGTGAATGTAAAAAGTCTGCAAAGTTTCAAAAATCAAAGCTCATGACATTATTGTTATTCACTCCCAAAAGAAGGAACCGATTCTGAACACCTGAAATGAGTCGTTACTGAGTCCAGACTTACTTCCTGTACTAACCTACGTATGTAACAGATGGAGCTGACATCCGTTACGGTAGTGGGTGTTTCCTTTTCGACACACGCTGACAGCAGTAGACCAATCACAACAGACTGGGACATCTGACCAATCAGAGCAGTGTATGCTCTCTGAAAGGAGGAGTTTAGAACGAATCATTTAGAACGAATCATTTAACACGTTTTTTGTGACACTGGGGAGGAAAAATGGTAATGCTGTAGTTGAAATTTTGAGCATGTGAAAGTGTTTTTTGACCTCGGATGCACTATTGTATGAGACCTTTAAAACAAAATTAGGCCAGTTTCAAAAATATAATAGGTGTGCTTTAATAAGCAATGAAAATGGTTAATTGCTCAACATGTTAGAACAGTACAGGATATACACATTCTCTTGTAATTCTGTGGGGTTTTTTAGTGAGAGTTATTGTTATTTAATAGTTTAATAAGGATAATAATCTGCTGATGCGACAGCAACAGGAGTAATACGTCCTGCGTGATTTATTTAAATTGTCTTCGAGCAAACATCTGGTGTCACTCAGCAGGCACTTGTTTGTTCTCCACAGTTAAATATAGCGCATTTTCCTCGGCTCAGTAACATACGTCTCCACGCAGCGTAACACACTTATTTCTTTCCTTTAACTCTACTCAGAAAAAAACCTTCTGTTTATTACAAAATGCAAATGAGGTAACAGATCGTTAAATATGCACCCTTTTGTATTTTTAGCTTTCTTTTTCCAGCCGACTTAACCCCCCAGGATCAGACGCTCACATTTTTTAGATAACATGTCACTTGAAGTTAAACTAAGTAACTAACTAACTACCTAATATTTTTAATGCATTAACTCTTTTTAGTGTAAACTAAAAAGGCCAAACAATGGTATTTCCGCCTGTTTGGGGCATGCCCGTGTTCCGCATTGAATTTATCTGTGATGTCACAATCCAGAGTAGTAGTTAATGGTGCATATGAAAATACACACTCCAGGCTTTAAGAATTTGCAGTAAATTGTTTGCTCAGCAAGGGACTCACAATCCCTCCCCTTTCCCATCGCCCTGCTCACCAGCAGCTAAACACAGAGTCACGATACTCTACACACAGAAGCCACACATGTCCAATATGCTGAATTCCTCTGATCTCTGGTGTACTGTGAGAAAGAGTTAATGGGTGAGTAAAAAAAAGGCAATATTTCCAAACACTACTTTTCTGACAAAAATGAAATGTTCCAGATTTAAAAAAATATATATGTAATTAAATAATGTAACATATGCAATAGACCACTTTGGGCAGTGGTGGCTCAATGGTTACTGATCAGAAGATCGGGGGTTCAAGCCTCACCACCACCAAGCTGCCACTGTTGGGCCCTTGATCAAGACTCTTAACCCTATCTCAGGGGTATCCGGAAAGGGCCGGTGTGGGTGCAGGCTTTCATTCCAACCAAGCAGGAGCTACACCTGAATCCACCTGTTTAATCAGTTGATCATGGCTTTCAATAGACTCAGGTGTGGCTTCTGCTTGGTTGGAATGAAAGCCTGCACCCACACCGGCCCTTTCCGGATAAGATTGGACACCCCTGCCCTATCTGCTCCGGGGCGCTGTATCATGGCTGACCCTGCACTCTGACCCCAACCTCCTAACAAGCTGGGATATGCAAGGAAAAAAGTTTCACTCTGCTCTCATTATGTGACAAATAAAGGCTTCTTCTTCTTCTTCTTTTTCTTCTTCTTTTCAGACAAAAAAAATCTATGAAAATATCTAATCCAAGTCAAATTCTCCAGAATTCTACCAGAAAACTACCAATCAATATTCTCAGAAAACTCTCTACAATGTACCTGAGACTACTGATGTTTTTCAAAGCAAAACATATTGATTTTTTGTTTAGTTTACTACTGTATCCTGCTCTTTATCAATGTTTATTAATATAGAAAACATTGCATTTGCATTTGTTTATAAGCCATCTTTGCTCCACGGCATTTCTATACATGGGCCTAAGACGTTTGGACAGCACTGTATACATTAGGAGAATGAAGTTGTGAGACTCACTGCTCGTGTTGCTGCCGCTGATCAGCGGAGGCTCGTCCGAGTCTGAGTCCGAGTCATCCTGAGAGCAGCCAGCCTGGATGGCACGCAAGTAGCTGTGGCTGCGTGAGCGGAAGCAGGTTGGCCCCGGCAGATCCAGAGCCTCCACCGCCTGCGAGTCCATGTGGCCATAAACCGCCGAGCACAGAAATCTCTGATCCATCTAGAGGGAAAAAAGCAAAATTATATGAAAAATCCAAGGTGATCTGACGTGGACACCAGGTGGGGGAATTACCTCAGGTTTTGGGCAAATATATATATATATATATATATATATATATATATATATATTCACATGCACTGAAGTAATGTGATAATGGGAAAACATGGGCCTAGATAATCACTAACCTGATTCTTTTTCTAATTTCTCACTGAGAAAAAAAAGGATGGGGCATTAAAATTCTCCATGATATAAAACCTCCAGATATGTAACTTCCTTAACTTCTCTAACTTGCCTTAATTTACATAAGAGGCTTGAAGTACTTCCATTTAGCTACATACCATATAATACGCAGCATCATTAAAAAGTAAGTGATGAATTATTACACCACAGGGTTGTTCAATTCTAAATTCTGATTGGTCAGAAGGTCCTATAACAGCAGTTCTGGTAGTAGTTTAGATGCTAATCACAGCTTTATATCAACACATTCGTTTTCTAAATGGTAAATGGCGCACTTATATAGCGCTTTTATCCAAAGCACTTTACACTGTGTCTCATTCACCCATTCACACACCAATGGTAGCAGAGCTGCCATGCAACGTACTAACTTGCCATCAGGGGCAACTTAGGGTTCAGTGTCTTGCCCAAGGACACTTCGGCATATGGAGTCATCCCGGCCAGGAATCGAATCGCCAACCCTATGATTCGTGAATTAGTGACAACCCGCTCTACCGACTGAGCCACAGCGACCCAATCTAATATGTCATTGTTTCTATAGTAACAGCTCATTCACAGGGACTTGTACGGCAGACGCTCCACAAAAAAGTCTGAATCTGTGAATCGTGGTATGGTGACGTTTTCTGTGAGATGTTTATTCATGGAAGGAGTCTCCAGTGTCAGCGCTTTGTGTAAGACTCAGTAGCAAAGCATTAAGTTCACTGACTCTGGGATGGACCATTTTTTATTTTTTGTCTTAAGAGAAAAAAAGAGAGGCTGGTGAGGGAATTACTGTTTATCGCTGCTGTAACATAGGTGACAACAGGAGCAAACTTGCCTCACAGATGTTCCACAACATTAAATATAACGATAATTACTGCTATAGTATAATTACTATAACGGATAAAAAGTACATGTAAGTATTTGATTTAAAAAAAAAGAAGAAAAGAACAATTGTTTGCATATTTCTGTCGTTTAAAAGGAAGAAAACACTTCAGTTTTTTTTACGGTCCGGTGCAATTGATGAAGAGTGGTCACACTGCCGTGTCACTGACGGATCTGATCTTTCCACTGAAGCGTAAACAGAGGTCACAAAGCATTTCAGTTCGGTGTCAAGGCCAATAATCAAGGCCAATCCAGAGTGTGGCTCCAGTGAATCGAGCTCATCTTCACCTGTTCCTGTCTGTACCTGTCTCTAGCACAAAAGAGAACTGTGCTATTCACCAAGCTGTGCTGCCTGCTGGGAGAACGGCTTCAGCAGCTGCTCTGCAGAAACGATTGAACCGTTTTTGATGTGGGAAAAGCGAGATTGGTTTCTGTTTGTCCAACCACCAGGCGACATTTCCCACAGCATTGCGAGAAGATGGGAGCGCTGCTCTGTGTGTGAAGGGATGCTATTAAAAGTAAACACTGAAAATGAATACAAAGGTAGAAAGAAATCTTTCCGACTATTGTACACAAATCAGGATATTCCACTCAGGTAGAATATACTATAGACCATATTAACAAACCACATAAAAGAAATGAAGTCTTTATAGCTCTAAAAAGGACTCGCTCTTACAACTGTGTTTATTTAAAGACAACATTTAGAGACAAAACTGTCCTTTATTTTTTTCACAATGTTCTTGGTCAAATTTTGCATTAATCACTTCAAAAGACAAAAAAATACGTCATCTTATGTGTTCATCCACTGAAGTTTAGTGGGTGTATTTATTTATTTTTAATCTAAGAGGCTTCTGATTTTTTGGGCACATCACTGTAGAACCAGGTTTTGACTAAAAAAAATTAAGGATTAACCGATCATTTCATGTCATACTTCTCCTGCACCTCCACCTTAACCACCACCACTCCCAGCTACCAGACAAGCTAAAAACGTAGAGTGGTCTCAAGAGCATTAATACACAGCTTAGATATGTATGCTTCTAAAGTATATAAGACTCCTTGATTGGTTGGATTGGTGTGACATACATGTACCTGAACTTATCTACAGTGGTGTGAAAAAGTGTTTGCCCCCTTCCTCATTTCCTGTTCCTTTGCATGTTTGTCACACTTAAGTGTTTCGGAACATCAAACCAATTTAAACAATAGTCAAGGACAACACAAGTAAACA
>JAFFST010055143.1:184587-209069 GCA_022414735.1 Noturus placidus | reverse complement strand
AGATCCTAAACACACCAGCAAGTCCACCACCGAATGGCTGAAGAAAAACAAAATGAAGACTTTGGAGTGGCCTAGCCAAAGTCCTGACCTGAATCCTATTGAGATGTTGTGGTATGACCTTAAAAAGGCCGTTCATGCTCGAAAACCCTCTAATGTAACTGAATTAGGACAATTCTGCAAAAATGAGTGGGCCAAAATTCCTCCAGGACGCTGTAAAAGCCTCATTGCACGTTATCGCAAACGCTTGGTTGCAGTTGTTGCTGCTAAGGGTGGCCCAACCAGTTATTAGGTTTAGGGGGGCAATCACTTTTTCACACAGGGCCATGATGGTTTGGATTTTTTTCACCTTTAATAATAAACACCTTCATTTACAAATTGCATTTTGTGTTTACTTGTGTTGTCCTTGACTATTGTTTAAATTGGTTTGATGTTCCGAAACACTTAAGTGTGACAAACATGCAAAGGAACAGGAAATGAGGAAGGGGGCAAACACTTTTTCACACCACTGTATATGGGGGACAAAGACTGAGCTACTGTATATATCAAAACGCTGTGTGAGCAATACACCAGGCAGAAAGACAGACCATTGTGGTTTTTTTTCATGTATAAATTGGTATGTCAGGGTTTTGACAGAAATATAAACATCCACACTGACATTCTGATATTTGCTTGTTAACCTGATGTCTCTGTCTTTTACACTCAAAGTACAAAGAAGCAGAGATTTGCTAAATGGGACAGTGGTGGCTTGGACGATAAGGCTCTGGGTTAGTGATCGGAAGGTTGAGGGTTCATGCCCCAGCACTACCAAGCTGCCACTGTTGGGCCCTTGAGCAAGGCCCTTAACCCTCTCCGCTCCTGGGGTGCTGTATCACGGCTGGCCCTGCACTCTGACCCCAACTTCCTGACATCTTGAAAAGAAAAGAATTTCACTGTGCATATGTATTTGTTAAGACTCATTATCATTAAATACAGAATCTGACTCCATGTTTGCTTTGGAATGCCCACTTCACAAACCAATCGAACCTGATTGGTTACCACCAGAAGTCCTAGAACATTTCACTTAGAAATACGTCATCCTGCAGATGAAAAATACATTTGAATTGCTTCTTTGCTCCTGAAAATTAGCTGAAGTCTGGGATAAGATGAGCTAATTTAGTTTGAGCCCTTCTTTCTGTTTATTCTCCTCTATCTTGAGGAGATGCATATGCTTTATTCTTGAGGATCTGCCAATACTCTGCCATTGCAGCACTGTAAGAAATAGCCTATGAGAAATTTCAGAAATTTGGCAAAATATTCTGTACATCTTTTGCGACTGACCCTTGCAACCTTGAAACTTGCTGTCTCCATACATATTAATGGTTAGGGTAAGGGTAGGGAAGTTAAAGAGATATTTTTTTAAATAATCGTTACATTTTGTTCATTAAACCCAAATGCGACAGGAACATCATAATCAAGGAATGATTGTGGAGTCAAGCAGGCAAGACAGTGCGTGACAAAAGCAAACTAAGGAGGGAGGAAGAGTTATAGAGCTGACCTGGCTAATGCCAGAACCTCGTCCGAGTGTGGACGAGCCGTGACCGAAGTTCCCTTCTCTCTCCCAGTGCTGAGAATCGCTCTGCCCTACCAGACAGTCCAGGTTATCCAGGCTACGGTTGGTGGTGATTTCTCGTAGAGACGGCAAGCAGCTGAGGGACAAGAAATTGGGTCAGGAAATAAGAAAGGATAGAGCCAGGCAGAGATGAAGAAGAGGAAGGATGACAAAGAAAGGATAAATCCGGACATAACAAGATCAGTGAGATGGATGGGATGGAAGGGGGAAGGAGGGTATGGGGAGAAGAGGAAGAGGGATGACAATAGATAGAAAGGCCAAGAAAAAGTGAAGAAGGACAGTGAGAAATGTCCAAAAAAATTTTAGTCCAGCTTTACCAAGCAGGATCAGAGAAAGAAATCATAATCATAAATGCGTAACTGGATTAATTAAAGCCATGACCAGGAATTGCCAAAGTATACCCAACCACCAAAGTGGTACCACAAGCAGCAATTCCTGATTGGGCTTTTACTCTGATACACATGCACAAATGAGTAAGAGCCTCAGCACAGAGGATATATTCGCTCTGTCGGACCAAGTAATCTCCACTGGGTTCTAAATTCTACCATTAGTCCATTATTGGTCACTTGCGATGTTTCCTCTGCCCTGTGCACTGGGTGAGTGGTTAATCGGTGTGTTTCATGAGGGAAGTAAATGGACCAAACTTTGTCTGCTCTGGGTTGGAAAGGAAGGCCTCAGGTAACCAGTTGGTTATCAAGGTGTACATATGTAATATGAGATGAAAAAGGCATAGAGTTTGACCAACAGTACCTCTGCCTTGTACATCTGGTTGTTTCCATGCCTAGTTTGTTTTATTCATGTCAAGAAAAGAAGGCCAGATTTGAAGCCAATTTGTGCAGATGGTTTTACATTGCAATGTTTTCCAAGTGCACCAAACTGTTTGCACGTGATTGGTCAGGAATTTGGTAGGGTGTGCCTTAATAAGAACAATAGGAAATGGTTCTTCTAATAGTGTCTTTACTTCTGCAAGCCATCGAAGTGTATTTGTATGATGGACAATATATAGTTGTACAGTCTAAAACCCAAATCAACTCAGAAAGATTTGTTAATTTGCAGATTAGCTGGATCAGGTGGACTAGTATAGATAGAACAGTGGGTTTTCCTGAACCAGGGTTGCTAAACACTGATCTAAGTAATTCTGATTCTCTCCTTTTTCTCCATACTGAACTTTGACCGATATACAGTAGCTAAATGAAGATATTAATAATGGTGTGCATCTCAGTGTAAATGGGAATGTTTACTAAATAGTCACTTCCTTAAAAAAAAAAATAAAAATCCAAACACTGATTGGTGACCACATACTAGTGCAGCCATTTTCTTCTATTTCATTTCATGTCGAGTGGATAAAGGAAAAGAAAAGTTCGATGATGAAGCAAGTGAGTATAGTGGGGAATCAGGATAAAGCCATGGCCTCTAGAGTGGTTAGATGGAGTCAGGGAGGATCTATGGCTTTGCTCAGGTGGTGCTCGCGTGGTTCTCGGGACGTTCTGTGCCACTGACCTTGCTAGGTGCTGCATTGAGTAGGCGTTCTGTAGAGGAGCCCACGCAACCCCGTACTGCTCCCACATGAACGGGCATGAGCGGTGTCTGTCAGTGAATCGGGTGGGGATGGCGTTGGAAGGGGAGGTTGAGTATTATAGAAAACAAAGACACTTTGAAATTTATAGAGATGTATACTGTTTAGAGCTTTGATTCTGGTACCGTGCTTTGGATCTGGTCATACTTTTTAAAGACTGCTCTGGTGGCTGCAACAAAGTTGAGGACTGTTGGAATTTTTTTTTTTTCATCCTTACGATTGACCCATCTGGGGCTAAAAATAAATTCCAATGGCATCAGCAAAAATATTCTCTATGAAACGTTTTATAAATTGAATGAGAGCAAGCCTGGTTTTAGCGGAGACTAGAGGAATTTTTGACCCAGCGATTAGGTCATGGAAGACCTAATTCTTATATATTAGATGCACTCATGTTAATATTTCAAAAGGAGCTCTAACTAAATCCTCTCTGAAGATCTGGCTCAATGATAGACTCCACCATGCTGGTTTCATCTTTGGATTTTGCTTGATTTGTTCTTCATGCTGCTTTTCTCAATTCAGTCCCTCCCCCTTTTCCATTTCTCGGTCAAATTGACTCTGTTAAAGCATAATCATGTACTCAGGTGGTTGAGAAAAATATCATATATACAACAATTACAGCATGAGAGCGTAAGAGGATATTGAGGATGACTTGGTCTCATTTTTATACCACTGTACTGCTACGTGATGTTCAGTGAAGTGGGAAAATCAAATGTAGAATTCTTTGTATTTTTTTTTATATCATTAAAGTTTAGAAGTAACCAATCCTGAATTCATAACATGAACAAAAAACCTAAAGTGAGTAAAAGTAAAAGGACAGCTGCTCGAAAAATTTCACTTCAGCAATGCCAAAAGAAGGAAGAAATTGTCCTAATGCTTTTATGTTAAGATAGTGTAATCTACTGGTACCATGTGGTTCTTGCCAATATGTATGTTAGCATACAGTGAGTCTGACTAGCCACTAACTTTATGATGCTGAAGTAGAGGATAACCATCTCTGCCAATAGTTAACTATGTGACAATTTAAAAGTTGAGACAGAATGTTATTTTATCTAATTAAGCACTAGAACGTCAGTGTTCATACATTAGCCACAAGAAGAAATGAATATATGACAGGAAGTAGCACTTCATATCATTCTGGAGCTCAGAAAAAAAATACTTCTTTCTGTGACTTTCTTTACTGTTATAAAGTAACACCACATGTACCCATATGCAAACATCATGTAGCTTTTTAAAAACGAATGTGTGTATGTGCATCTCACTCACTTGCGAGGTGGCAGAGGCGGTTGTTGTTCACTGAGCGACTGTTGTGTGGCCTTTAGGTAGCTCTGGCGCCGAGCGGCTGTTTTTGGTGAGGGTTTTGGCGAGGGAGGGCTATCAGACTGGTCACTGTCCTCGGGATCACCCATGGCTTTGACGTAGCTGCCACTGCGCATTCTCCTACATGGGATATCCCCTCCTGCTCCCGCTCCCTTATCTAGCGTCCCACTCCAATCCCCAACCGGAACCTGGGATAATTCCAGAACAGAGTAACATCTGAACAGCTCACCTCAGTGTTGCTCCAGTCCCCAAAGGGCTTCAGATTAAAATAGCTAATGTTCAGTGTTCAATAAATTCCTGCAGCTCTGAGTGCAACCTAATGCTGTTTAATTCTATGGTTGAGCGTTTAACTAAGTATGAACTTTGATTACTGACGGAGATTCAGACAGGACATTTTCCAAATGATTTCCTTTAAACCTCATTTGGATTAACATTTTGCTACACAAAGTATGTTTGAAGAATTAAGATGTTTTGCAAAGTTGTGAAAAGTAACAAACCTTTAGGTACTGGTTTACTTCACTTTAGCGCATTTTACTGTAACAATTCTTCGACTTTCCCATTTTAATCTTTATTTCTGCCATGAACATTAAGGGTTATTTTTTTCTGCAACAAATTCGAAAAAGATGGAAGGATTTCCCACCCCAAAATCCTGTTTTACCTGTAGGAAGTTGGACGTCAGCTCCTGATGGTAAGACTTAGACTTGAGTAGGGTTCGGTTTACTGAGGCCGTGCCTTTCTGTAGCACCTGCCGGGCCTGGCTAAGAGTTAGTGTTGACCATGAGCCTCTTTTTGCCAGTGTAACATCCCCTGCTGTTCCACCAGTCGAGGACAATGTCTGGGTTTTCAGCTCTCCACTGCTCTTGGAGGGCTTGAGAGAACGGTGAGCATCAATGGTATTGTAGCCATGTACATGGGTTCTGGGAGGTGCCTGGCTGTCTGACACTGCCCTGCCCAATGTCATCATGCTCAGTGGGTTACGATAAGCTACGGCCACAGGACCAGTTGCCTCTTGTGTCGTAGCTTCATCCTCCAGAGCGTCATCTGAGCTCCAGAACCCAGAGAGGTTGGGCCGTCCACGCCTCTTCGCACCCTCTGTCTTGGCACGGTCCTTACTCTTGGACCGTTGTGTGGCCTTGGTTCCATCGGCTCCTTGCACAGACCCCTTACCACCCGAGCCCTCTGCAGATTTGGAGAACAGTTTTTGGACGGAATGCACCAGGTTGCGGATGCGACCAGGGCTCTCGCTGCGTTGCTTAGTGCCACGACTCCGCCTATGAAATTGAAGCGTGCTGAAGCCATCGCGTTGCAGTGGAACATGGTGCTCTAGCTGGTCCAGCAGGCCAGTCGGGATCCGATTCATCTTGGCTGCTGCAGCTGAGGAGATTGTTGCTGTGCCGCTGCTGATCATAGGTGGAACCGTGAGTCCTAGACCTAAGCCCATTCCCATAGATGCAGAGGTGGTGAGGGTGCCTGTGCGAGAGGCCGTCTGAGATACGCAACCCTGCTGCAATGAGGCAGAAATTTTAGATCTGCTGGATTCAGCAATACACACTATTTCAAACAATTTTCATTGTTTACATGCACAATTTGAACTTCTGTTAAACTTTACATTCTAGTGATGGAACCGAATATGAATACATTATTCAGAATGAACAAACAAATGTGTACAGGTACAAATATATGGTGTACTAATTGTTGTTGTTGTTCTTGCATTTGGTTGAAATTAGATGTGTGCATCTGGAGTTGGAATGGGTAAAACATAATTGTATAAACTCATTCATTTAAACAGGTGTTTAACTGTTTATCTAACTACCATAAGCTTCCTGTGCATACCTGCTTTGTGTATATATACACATTTATTAACAAAGGTCACGATTCCTACCTGAGTGTACTCAGTCTGATCGACCTGGGAGGGGAACTGGAAGCGAGGGAAGGTGTTGCTGGTGGTCAGCTGGTTGTTGAGCGGTAGCAGACAGTCGGACTGCAGAGTGATGGGGCTTGCAGGAGGGAAGTGGTGCATGTGGGGATCCAGAGTACCATAATGGCTGATGGTGGGGCTTAGGAGGTACGTCCCATGGGGGTCTGGGGTCAAGGGACATATCGGCTCCTGGGGACCTGCCATAGGCATGCAGGAGTCCGACAAGTGACGAGTGTGGCTGGCCCCTATGCTTTTCATGTTCGGTCCGCTTTAGAACATGATCCCTGCTCAAGTGAGTTTACAGGCCTGGAGGGCGCTACCTGGTGGAGACACAAACAAATCTTACTTAGAGAGGTATTTCTAGAATATTTAGCAACCACGGAAGTAATTAAATGTGAACTCCACGTGTGCTGCCATATTTTGATGATCTAGGTGCTAGAGCAGATCTGAAAACCACAGAAAATATTCCACCATTAAGCAAGTCTTTGACACACTAAAAATGAGCGTGTTTGCTGCATGCGGTGTTCTTCAACCAGTCAGCGACTCTTAATACTTACATTACAATTTCATATCGGCATTGCACAGTTCCCTCAGTGTGCCATCTCGGCCTACAATATTTCTCAACGCCATTCACAGCTTGCCTCATTTCCTCCCCTCCTCCATCTTTTGCTATCCATTCAACCAGCTGTAATTCATGCACAAGGGACGTTTATCTTGAAGCCTGAATTGCCGGTGACGCTGACAGAATCATCAGCACCCGTTCCCAGCTGCAGCCTCGCAAAGCCCCATTCACAAAATCAGTGGCATTCTCTCTCACACCATCAGCACTAGTCACAAAGCACCCCATTAGCATGCCAAGCACAGCTAGCACTCAGCCGTGGCTGCACTGCACTGCCTCAATGGGGCTGGAGCAGTGCAGCTTCACAATCCAGATGACTCACAAGGCCATCAGAGAGGCTCAGAGACTCGTTAATATTCAGCTAGCATCTGCCTAACCTCCAGATCAATCCCCGCAAACACCACAGCTCAGCACGTGACATAAAGCGGGATATATGAGCACTGACTGATAACAACGATCATTTAGTATGTGTCAAGGCCTTGTGGCATGAAGGAAAGAGAGCGATTTAAGCTAGGTCAGTGTGACCTTGGATACTGGAGGGTAAAATGAGTTCTGCACTGCACCGACTCATCGTAAATTTGTTCGATATATATGCACCTTAAAAATAAATCATTTGAGAAGGATGGAGGCGTGGGAGCAGGAGGGGAATGAGTTTTACGTTCTTTTACGTCTTACTATAAACTCAAAGGAAATGAAAGAACAATGATTGCCAAGCAAATCATAGCTAACAAGTATCGGAATGAACATCTAC
Source organism: Noturus placidus (assembly GCA_022414735.1). Classification (NCBI taxonomy): domain Eukaryota; kingdom Metazoa; phylum Chordata; class Actinopteri; order Siluriformes; family Ictaluridae; genus Noturus; species Noturus placidus. The sequence goes on along the minus strand of JAFFST010055143.1, from coordinate 201,279 downwards.
CTCACCAATAATCTGATCGCTCATGTAATACCAAAAGATTTCCTTGCATTCCATGCTGCACACCAATGCTGAATGATAATAATGGCAAATAAATAAAGCTGCTGGAGCAGAACAGAGTGTTTAGTTTAATTGAAATTAATGGAAGCCGTGCAAATTATTCGCACTCAGAAGAATCTCACAACCACTCGCTGTCCAATTTGCTTTTCAGAAGAGCCTCTTTACGTTGATGTCTTGGGAGCCAAATTATACTGTAAAAAGGATTACACTACTTACAAAGTATACTACTTGTAATTCATAGCCATGATATTTCCACGATGTTTTGTATGGGGTGTGAGCAAAAACCTCCAAGCCTTCTCTTATTTATTTATCTACCAGGAATACACAAAAACAATGTAAAGAAGAGGTGAAGTTATTTCACCTCAGCAGAGAAAGAGAGCGACAGAGAGTGAGGCAGAGAGAGAGAGAACGCCTTCATAACAGTAAAAAAGGATGACTACAGACTGCAGGAAATGACATTTATTTAGCTTGCTTTCAAATATACAGTATTTAATGTGTTTTAATGGAATCCTAGTGTCTTTTCCATCCTCACTGCAGTTCTTCAGAGCAGATCATACCCAGGTGTGGAACAAGACAACCGAGCCAGTGTGAAAGTGGCTCGAATCGTCTCGTTTTGATTTGTAGCGTCCGTTCTGTCGAAGCTTGCTGCTAAACTGACCTGCGAGACGCAAAAAATGTCAAGCGTTCTGAAGATCTGAACTGACAAAAAGACAGACAGAGAAAAAAACACTGGATCTGACACATAAACTCTGATTATTTATACAAGTTGGTGCTGCTGCTCTCAGTCATTTTCGTTATTCTTACGTACGATTGACAAGGATTCACTAGCGTCACTAAGCTTAACCCAAGGATTGGTTACAATTGTCGACCAATGAATGAAAGAGAACTCTGACATTTTTGTTTTGATTTACGGTTTCCAGAATTATGTTCCAATCCTAAACCAAAGAGCAAACCTAAAGCATCAATTTGCTCAGATTTGGACTCGACAAGCCGACTAATACGCGCAAAATTGTCTTTAAAAACAGATATTAAACCAAGTTTTAATGGTCAATACAAAAGAACAAAAGAGGTCCAGACAGCATGGTGAATACCTACACTTACATGAAATCCCCTCTTTATTATTCTCTCAGTTAAACTAGACACAATTCAGAATGAAACTCTGAGTCACACTGCAATAAACCTGCATTGCCTCAATACTGTGTTAGTTATTACTCATATCCTGGAGATGGTTCACTCCTAATCTTCACACTTGGTTGCAAAAACGATTATAAGTTTGTGACACAACACTTTTTTAAGTTTCATAAGTTTATGATCATGATATACAATAGCGGAAAATTCCAGTTTCTTTTCACTTTTGCATTCAGAGGATGGTAAATGTTTTGTTCCTAACCTTTATCGAAGCTACTTTTTGCCCAAACCAGAACAACGTTTTATACGCCAAAAATTACGCCAAAAAAAAAAAGCCAAAATTACCAAACGGTGACACTTGAACAAACACCTTCCATCTAATCGATTTGCAATCATGTAAATGACTCTGAAAGGAGATAATTACTAGGTAGAAAAAACTAAATCCTGTCTAGGGATCCTGGGATCCTCTAAAAAAAATCTATTGTTCAAACTGAGGTGGTGAACAGTCATAGATCTCCAGTAAATGAAACCTAAAATTGAGAACAGAGTTCACAAATTTGTTCAAGGTCTCCTGTCTAAACAGACACTGGTAATCCAGGAATAATGAATACATAATAGTGAATAAGCTCGGGCGCACGGTGGCTTAGTGGTTAGCACGTTCGCCTCACACCTCCAGGGTCCGGGGTTCGAGTCCCGCCAGGGCCAGGGCCATGTGTGTGCGGAGTTTGCATGTTCTCCCCGTGTGTCGGGGGTTTCCTCCGGGTACTCCGGTTTCCTCCCCCAGTCCAAAGACATGCATGGTAGGCTGATTGGCATGTCTAAAGTGTCCGTAGTGTATGAATTGGTGTGTGGGTGTGTGTACCCAGCCGTGTGACTGGCAGCAGCTACACGCCGGTCCCAAGCCTGGATAAATGGGGAGGGGTGGGGAAAGCAATGGCAAACTACCCCACTACTTCTGCCGACATGCTTTGTGGTTCGCGTTGATGACATACGTGGGCCATAAAGTGACCGACTAATCGGTCTTGACTAATCGGTGATAGATAGATAGAATAAGCTCAGGAAATGGGTTGCCAAATCTCTATAAATCATCATTATCATAGATTCAAACCAAGAATTCAGAAACTTAGTATAGTTTGTCTCCGCTACTTTTGTGTGCGTACCCGATGAGAAATAGTAGTAGCTTAATTAAATCGAAATAAATCAAGCCAATAATCAGTGTGAAAACTGGTTGTTTGATTTACATATTACGCTGTAAAACATGATAGCCCTATTAATACATGAGAACTTATTCCTTATATTTAACTCCAGTTGTCATGTTCGGATATTGAAACTGTTGAAACTGAAAGTTGAAACTTAAAATGAAACTTGAAGTAATCCATTGTTTTGAATTGGAAAACGTGTCAAACGCAACTTTTTGAGTCGAAACAAAGGTTATCGTAAAATTGAGTTTACTCACATTTTTAAGGCAGAAGGTGAACTTTTCATTTCGAAGTTTAACCACTGAGTTGTTTTACAGTGCACGTGCTCAGCTTCACTGTTAGCTAGCTGCACCGGCTATGTACACTCATCAGACTTACCAATGACCTCTGCTACTTCCTTCCAAGCGTTATTTTGAAATTCCAAGCGTTATTTTTCTTTCTAATGTCTCTGTACACATTTAGTTACAGGTTGTACAGAATCTGACATTATAAGGTGAAACCACGCATCAAATCGGGACTAGGAATTAAAGTTAAAAGTGAGGGAAGAACCGAAGAAACGCCGGCCCACGACCCGCCATAGAATTGATCGGAGGAATGGTCTGAGCAATCGTGCAGAGCGTTCGGATTTGTTGCTGTATCATGATAGAACTAATTTGTGTAGATTGGAGAAAATCTCGATTTAAATCTCGTCAAGTACATCAAGCTTGCTAGTGTGAATTTAGGGTCAGCCATGCCACATCTGACAGCGATTTTCAATCCTGGAGATCAAACGCACCATACTAGCTTGTCTATCAACTTCTTGGAAGATTCAATCACAAACCATTTACCAAGATTAGCACTGAGAGGGATTACTGCCTCAGACACCACAGCGTGATGGCCTTAACTGTACCACAGTTTATTAAAACACCGCGGCTATGACAGCAAATGAAAGCAGCGAGAAGTGAAGCGCACCATCTGTAGCACTGCTTTATACAGATCCTTTCCCTCCCTGGAGGAGCCTAAAAATCCCCACATGTGCGTAACTGACTTAAAAAGTCATTAAGATGAGTCTGAGGCCTATGTTTAACTACGCAAATGTAAGGGTAATGTAATGGTGGTGCTGTAAATTGCACAGGCTCACAGCGAGTACACTTACAGCTCATAACCTTCTCTTAATAACACACTGCCATGACATAACTAGTAGGTTCTTGCAGTATTTTAAATTTTAACTACAAAGTGACCACACCGAGATTCAGTTTAATACAAATATGCACCCAAATAGGCCACTGAGAAAATGGGTTCATTAATAGCTTGTTTTGGATGAATGGGGATCTTTAGCTTGTCGTAATAAGGATTAAGATTCATGATCAGCGCTTCTGATAAATAACAGGAAGGAGGTAATCCAGGCTTCAGCATCGACAGTAAGAATACATAATTACACAAGCAAAAAAATGGCTCTTTTATGCGTAAGTCATTCATACCGAGTAGACGTGAGTCATTTGCAAACGTTTTGAACGAGTCGGTAAGGTGAATGAATCGGTATCAGTCACTGCTGAATCACTTCTTTTATTCAGGTTCTGTTGATGGGTTTAACGATTGCAAACTGTAAAAAAAAAAAAAAAAAAAAAAACTAAATCGGAACGTGAACACGGAAAAAACAAATTTAAAATAGATTTGTTATACGTTTATCTGTCGGTCATGACTGAGATTCACTCGTCACTTACAACGAGTCAGTGAATGAATAAGTGAATCCAGAGTATGCATGAATCAGTGAATCAAGATCGAGATTCGCTCCTCTGTTATCTTTTGGTAGAGACAGAGACTCAATCCTCTCTCAATCAGTGAGTCAGTTATTGAGTCAGTGAATCTTTTGGTCAAGACAAGATTGAGATTCACTCATCTGTCATTTAGGGAGTCAGTTACTGAGTCCGTGAATCTTTTTGGTCAACAGAAGCTTGAGATTCACTCATCTGTCATTCAGGGATTCAGTTATTGAGTCAGTGAATCTTTTTGGTCAAGACAGAGACTCACTCAATCAGTGAGTCAGATATTGAGTCAGTGAATCTTTTCGGTCAAGAGAAGCTTGAGATTCACTCCTCTCTCATTCAGTGAGTCAGTTTCTGAGTCTGTGAAGTTCTGTCTCTTTCAGTGAAGTCAGTGAAACCAAGACCAAGATTCACCTTTCTTGTTCAGTGAGTCACTGTATAAATCAGTGAATCTTTCAGTCATGACTGACATTGGCTCCTTCCTCGTTCACAGAGATGTCAGTGTGCAAATCAGCAAATCTTTTGGTTGTTATTTGTTTGATCTCTCTGTCTTATATTTGCAGTTGTGTCTGTGCCAAACCCTCGACTCATTCAGAATCAGAATAATTTCACTCAGTTTATTCAAATGAATCTCTGTCAGGCTCATTCTGTCTGAGCTGGAGATTCCAACATTTCATTTCAGTGCATACACTAGCAGTGTGTGTCGAGCAGGGTGTGAAAACAAATCTTCTAAACACAGACATACAAACATATATATTTTTTTAAAATAACACAAACCATTCAGCTGAACGAATGAACAGATTCAACGACTCGAGTCACTGAAAAGACTCCAAAATTTCCTCTCTGATACTGAGCTCTGTATCCATCCTGCCATTCTTACACATACAGCTCATACTAGATAGATGATAGATAGATACTTTATTGATCCCCCAGGGGGAAATTCGAGAAACTCAAGGCCCTTATCAGGCTTCGAGTCGTCTTATTAAATGTCCGACGTTCATGCCGACACGGTCAGATTGAATCCCCTCAGTACACCAGCAAGAAGGAGCCGTCAGATCCATAACCTTTTCTCACAGCAAACGTTTAACTCGTTCTGAATATCCCCTTCACCAAACCCTATCATCAAAAGCCAAATGTTCCTTCCCAAAGCTTAGTACAAAGATATCAACGATATGTCTGTGATTACTGCAGTGATGAGCTCCCTGTCGGAACGTCAGCAGTTCTATCAGCTCGTGATCTATGTAGATCACATGGAAATAAAAGAACATTCCAGTGACGGACATTTTAAGGAAACTGGCAAGTTAAGGAACACACTGGTTCTTGTTAAATATAATGAGTCAATACAGCACACTGAAATTCTTTTCTTCACATACCCCAGCTTGTTAGGATGTTGGGGTCAGAGTGCAGAGTCAGCCATGATACAGCACCCCTGGAGCAGAGAGGGTTAAGGGCCCAATAAAGGCCCAACAGTGGCAGCTTGGCAGTGATCTTCTGATCAGTAAACCAGATCCATAACCATCAAGCCACCAATGCCCCTTAAATATTGCTTAATTCAATGTTTTAACAGTAATAAAAAAGCGGATCTTTCGCTGGTCTTATAGTGCTATATTTTGCGTAACAGTTCCAGCACTTTTCGCTCCTTAATCTAAACATCTGAAACTGAAAACAGTGAACTCAGTGGCAAAAAATTCAAGAACATTCTTTGTTGACTTTTCGCTAATCATGACTTAGGAATGCGGTTTCTATTTTTCGCTCATGCTCCGCAAGTTTGCGATCGCCATTCTGGCATGAACCTCTCGTGTGGGCGGGGCTTAACAGTGATTTACTCTCATTGGTTAGTGAGATTTGGATCGACAGCTCCAGTATCGTGAGCAGTTGAATAAATCGATATAACTATAGATGAAAGACTCACCACTTTTTAAAATTTCAATATGATATGGGAGCTTTGCGTGTTGGATAACATTTTTTTCTACCTTTCGTAGTAGTTTTCCTAAAATTTTCTAGTAACCACTTGAGCTTGGATCTTGCTTTGTCGTAAGAGCAGCCTGATGAAAACTAGAAGACTATAACAAGTGTATTATATCAGTAGATCGGATAAAAAAAAAAATCTAACTTAATCCGGTACCCAGCCGCTGTTTTAGCTCAATATCAGTCTCGGCTCTCTGCATCGGATCTATATCAGACGTACCTGACAAATAAACCCATCATTATTAGCACATGGTTTCAAATCCTTTGCAAATGAAGGATTAGCTAAGTCAGTAAGCCACAAACTTCATTTCAGGCAAGGCTCTTGACATGCCAGAGGCGAACAGATGTAATTGCAAAGCCTTTTTAAAATGCTGAACACACGCCCGCACTGCTACGGCTGTGAGCTGAGCCCACACCATGACAACAAAGAGAGACAAAACGGAGTAAAGAGTTGGCTATGGTTTTGGACTATTTTGTCAAGTTACAAAGTGTCAAACGAGACACTTTGATGTTTTTCCCCTCGAACTATGCAGCAAAGTCAACATCTGGGTGAAAACAAACCCACGAAGGACAGGGAAATCTGCTGCTCATAAAGTAATGTAATGTAACTAACGCTATGTACTATTTGAACCAATCAGAATCAGGGGGGAGGAGTCAGGATAAAAGATTCTGACTCAGAATAAAGTGTTGTGATTTACAATGCCTGACTTTGCAAACAACAGGGGATAAATCACCAAACTAGTCAGAACATTTGAAACACAGGACAGGTGAACACAGTAGGGTGATCAACCAGAGAGATTGTAAGGGTGGAGACAGGACCAAAACCAAAATAAGGCATAAAACAAACAAACAAAGAACAAACATACAGAGAACCGAGGACAACAGTAAGTAGAGGTTATGTTGGGAACTTCATAACAGAATTAATAAAATCATGTTAATGAGGGCTGTGGTAATTAGGACTTCTGAAATGACCTCAAACCACTGTTTGTTTTTGCCTTTTGAAGTATACCCCTGGCTTTAGGGCAATTTGGGAATCACGGCCCAAAGATTGTGGGGTTAAAATAAGCACATAAGGAAGAGTGTTCATGCCATAGCTGGGCATACATGAAGGTTCTGATTAGACGATCTTTTCTTTCTACACCTTCATATCCAATCCTTCCTTCTGTTCTTTCTTTATCCCTCCCATTTGCAACAACCTTCACAAGGAGCACCACCTTCCTCTGTGACTAGAGATCTTATAGTCGTAAACTGAACTTTATAATCACTGCTTCACAAAACAAGAGCTCCAAGCCAACAGGATTCTGGGTATTTGGACACCGCTGCCACCCTGCAGCACAGCCTCAGGCAAAAATGTCTGGAGAGAAATCAACACCATATGCTACAGAGGACCTTAAACTTTATATATCAAGGCATTTGAACACACTTCCTTCACACCTGCTTCTGTTTGAGGAGATCTACCTTTCTGAAGACTTCAGCTCCAACCATAATGGTGCACACCTGACAATCTAATCATTGCCTTAAGAAGTTCTTGATCAACTAAAATAAGTGTGTTAGATTTTGGTTGGAGATGAAACCTGCAGGAAGGAAGATCTCCAGGAACAGCATTGATGACCACTGGTCTACAGGTCTGGAGATCTTTAGGCGTGATCAAAGGAGTGAAGGACCACAATTCGCTACTTTTATCTGATCCACACATTATCCATCGAATAACAATGGTGAATTTATACAAATATGACTGCCAGAACACATCCACAACACACCCTCGACAAATATATTTATTTGCCTTTCAGAAAATAAATATCAAACACCAGACTGCAGGTTGTCATTAAGTACCTGTTGATTGCTAAATTAGGCACCTGACAACCTGCTGATAACTGGATTAATCAGTGGCTCAAGTCCTGAAATGAAACTCAGGGTCAGTTGTCCTCTGTTCTGCAGTTTAGACCTTTCAGAACCGGCCGTGTACAGTGCTGAGCCACTTAACCGGAGATATGAGTGTCATGAACTGTTGGTGGCCTCAAGGACGAGATGGCATAAGCTGGAGATGTGCTCATTTATCACACGATGTAATAACACCTCTCTGTCTCAGAGACACTGAATTGAAATAAAGGTTATGAAGACAGCTGGCTGTCTATGGAGACGAAGTATCCTACAGTGGCACATATTATTGTGATACTTCAATTTAGTGATGTTTTATTAAAATGGCTTATAAATCTCTCTGGAAGTTCCAGGTTCAGCATTAGTGAAAAGGAATTTTATAATATTCATGATGCCTTGTTCAGTCGCAGTGAAGGAGGCGTGTCCTCTGTACCTGTCAGTCACAGTGAAGGAGGCGTGTCCTCTTTACCTGTCAGTCTCAGTGAAGGAGGCACGTCCTCTGTACTTGTCAGTCCCTGTGAAGGAGGCATGTCCTCTGTACCTGTCAGTCCCTGTGAAGGAGACATGTTCTCTGTACCTGTCAGTCCCTGTGAAGGAGACATGTCCTCTGTACCTGTCAGTCCCAGTGAGGGAGACATGTCCTCTGTACCTGTCAGTCCCTGTGAAGGAGTCATGTCCTCTGTACCTGTCAGTCCCAGTAAAGGAGACATGTCCTCTGTACCTGTCAGTCCCTGTGAGGAAAACATGTCCTCTGTACCTGTCAGTCCCTGTGAAGGAGGCATGTCCTCTGTACCTGTCAGTCCCATTGAAGGAGGCATGTCCTCTGTACCTGCCAGTCCCTGTGAAGGAGGCATGTCCTCTGTACCTGTCAGTCACTGTGAAGGAGGCATGTCATCTGTACCTGTCAGTCCCTGTGAAGGAGGCATGTCATCTGTACCTGTCAGTCCCTGTGAAGGAGGCGTGTCCTCTGTACCTGTCAGTCGCAGTGAAGGAGGTGTGTCCTCTGAACCTGTCAGTCGCAGTGAAAAAGGTGTGTCCTCTGTATCTGTCAGTCCCTGTGAAGGAGGCATGTCATCTGTACCTGTCAGTCCCTGTGAAGGAAAACATGTCATCTGTACCTGTCAGTCCCTGTGAAGGAGCCATGTCATCTGTACCTGTCAGTCCCTGTGAAGGAGGCATGTCATCTGTACCTGTCAGTCGCAGTGAAGGAGACATGTCATCTGTACCTGTCAGTCGCAGTGAAGGAGGTGTGTCCTCTGTATCTGTCAGTCCCTGTGAAGGAGGCATGTCCTCTGTACCTGTCAGTCCCTGTGAAGGTGACATGTCCCCTGTACCTGTCAGTCCCTGTGAAGGAGGCATGTCCTCTGTACCTGTCAGTCCCTGTGAAGGAGTCATGTCCTCTGTACCTGTCAGTCCCGGTGAAGGAGGCATGTCCTCTGTACCTGCCAGTCCCAGTGAAGGAGGCATGTCCTCTGTACCTGTCAGTCGCAGTGAAGGAAGCATGTCCCCTGTACCTGTGAGTCCCAGCGAATCAGCGTGGGCTTTATGACTGTCCAAGTATAGGAGGCGTGGACTTTATGACTGATCTAGTGTAAGAGACATGGCCTTTATGACTGACCTATGAGGCATGGCCTTTATGACTTTCTCCTAGTGTAAGAGGTGTGGAATTTATGACTGTTCGACATAGTGTCAGTCTCAGTGAAGGAGGCGTCTGTACCTGTTGGTTTGTCCTAGTGATTAAGGTGTGGCCTGTGTGCCTGTGAGTCCCAGTGAAGGAGGTGTGTCCTCTGTACCTGTCAGTCGCAGTGAAGGAGGTGTGTCCTCTGAACCTGTCAGTCGCAGTGAAAAAGGTGTGTCCTCTGTATCTGTCAGTCCCTGTGAAGGAGGCATGTCATCTGTACCTGTCAGTCCCTGTGAGGAAAACATGTCTTCTGTACCTGTCAGTCCCTGTGAAGGTGACATGTCCCCTGTACCTGTAAGTCCCTGTGAAGGAGGCATGTCCTCTGTACCTGTCAGTCGCAGTGAAGGAGTCATGTCCTCTGTACCTGTCAGTCCCGGTGAAGGAGGCATGTCCTCTGTACCTGCCAGTCCCAGTGAAGGAGGCATGTCCTCTGTACCTGTCAGTCGCAGTGAAGGAAGCATGTCCCCTGTACCTGTGAGTCCCAGCGAATCAGCGTGGGCTTTATGACTGTCCAAGTATAGGAGGCGTGGTCTTTATGACTGATCTAGTGTAAGAGACATGGCCTTTATGACTGACCTATGAGGCATGGCCTTTATGACTTTCTCCTAGTGTAAGAGGTGTGGAATTTATGACTGTTCGACATAGTGTCAGTCTCAGTGAAGGAGGCGTCTGTACCTGTTGGTTTGTCCTAGTGATTAAGGTGTGGCCTGTGTGCCTGTGAGTCCCAGTGAAGGAGGTGTGGCCTCCGTACCTTTCAACCCCTGTTAGGGAGGCGTGACCTTTTAGGTCTCTGTTTTGATTTCACAAAACTCAATCATATGACAATGCACCTAAACAGCTCTAAATTGTATCCCATTAAATTGCTGGCAGCTCACAATGTATTCTTCCTCCATTCGTTGATCATATATCAAGAAGCTCAGGATTTCATCCCGGAAGAACGGACACGCACGTTTCCATTTAAAACGACAAGTCTGGTGAATACAAAACTTCCCTGTAGTTATAATTACTTTTACTGTGGCGTGAAATCTACAGAGAGCATACAGAGACGAGCTGCCGTGTTGGCTGCGTTGATGCCGTGACTCGGTCCTGCTCCTCGGTCTCAGAGGAGGTTTAAAGAGTGTTAGCGGCTCTGCTTCCACACACACACACACACACACACACACACACACACAAACACACGCCTGTTCACAGCATGGGATCCGAGGAGGGGGACGACGAAGAGTGTGAAAAAGTTATGTCACACGTCCCCATAGAGTGATGACTCGAAGTGTTGTGTGTGTTTGTGTGTGTGTGTGTGTGTGTGTGTGTGTGTTTATGCACAGGATGTGTGAGAAGTGGTTGTTTATGGGTAAGAAAGTGTTGCACTGACAGGGAAATGCTGAAACTTTGTGCTTGCCATTGCAGGTTTTCTGCATGATTGTTCTCTACAGCATGATTCTAGGCTCCGGGTCTGAAAACAGCAGAAGCAGAATTATTTTTAAGAAAAGTTAGATTTTTTTTTTCCAGAAGAAGACTCACATTGTCCGTATTCATTAATTACACCAGTTATTCACCCACAACTCACAGTAGACTGTTTGTTCGGCCTTCAGTAAGGACTTTGTTGTCACATTAATGTGTGTCTACAGTACATTTGGAGCTGCAAGACAGCTAAATATGTGGTCACGATGGGCCTTGCATAATGGAGCAAAAAACATAGATCATTAGCTTAATTAGCAAATCGTTAGCTTAATTAGCAGTACCAATGCAGGCATGATACGTTCCCGAGTTACTTGTTTCTACGAACACTGTCACTGTGATAACCTGTAATTCATTAATGTACTGTAATAAATGAATCTACCTGATAACTCAGTGGCTCAATGCATAGCATCTGAATAGCATCCGTGGAATGAGTCTCCAGTTTCAGAGTTCGGTGTTAAGTGTGTTGAGGGTTTCTATCTTTTATTCACTTGAGAGCCTACAAATATGAGTTCTGCACATAATCTTAGCGGCGATATTCTGCACGTGGTTGGCAATGTTGACTTTCGTGATTGGCCGTAATACCTACAGTACAGGCAGCAGCCAACAGCCAACGGGAACCCTCGCGGCCTCACATCAATCGACCTCAGGTAAATTAGCGGAGTGGAAAAATCTTAATAAAACCAGTTACTTTAATAGGTGCGATAGTAGAAACCACTGTGTACCAGAACTGAGCAGGAGGTCTATGTACTGTGGCTTGTGGGAAAAGTGCAGTGGTGTCCTTTATCATGTACTCTGTTATCACGCGCCTTCAAAAGCTCACTAAAAAAGCACAAGGCTAACATTAGTCATGGAAATGCGCACCTTTGAAGTCCTCTGTTGATTAAAGCAGCATCTTCTTGCCTAATAATTATAACACGTAGGGCTGAGAAATGGAAATTTGAGCACGTCGCAGCCTTTGATGATATTCCTGGGCCGTAGTGCTCACACAGACAAGTGCTGCGTTCGTCATTAGTCACCGAGCCAAGCAGGGTTTTTATCATCTTGCTGAGAGAGAGAGAGAGAGAGAGAGAGAGAGAGAGAAAGAAAAAATACCTTTGACAAAAAAAATTACCTTTGGCAAGTGTCTCTCTTTAGCCGTAAATTAGCTTTCCGTAAAAGCATCAACTGCTTTTCAAAGCAGCAATGCGCCACCACTTGGGTTCTTATACAGCTTCAATTCTATTCATCTCAAGAACACCAACGCTGTGTTCTATTAGGCCTGGATCATGGTGGTACGATGAAATGGTGGTACAACACTGCAATGATGGTGTGAATGCTTCATTATGCGGTTAGGTAAAAATTTACAGTACTCAAGGAATAAAGCGCTCGTGTTCCTTCTTGTGCTGTTATAAGAAAATCTGCAACAATGAGGTGGTGTGATGAGCCTGTTTCAAATTATTATTTCTTACTGATTTACAGTAACAGTAATATGTGGTGAAGTGGTTTACTACCAACAATGAAAATTTTATTAACTAAAGGATGGCTTAGTGGCTTAGGGGTTCGAATCCCTCCTCCACCAGGCGTTTCCTCTGGGTACTCCACTGGTTTCTTCCCCCAGTCCAAAGACATGTGCTGTAGGCTGATTTGCATTTCCAAATTGTCCATAGTGATTGTGCCCTGAGAAGTGTTGGCACCGTGTCCAGGGTGTCTCCTGCCTTGTGCCCCGAGTCCCCTGGGATAGGATGGATGGATGGTGACCCTGTAATGAATGTTTCCTTTCATTTTCGCTTGTGTGTTTTTAAGTGGATGATTAATACCATTAAGCTGTGATATTTTGACCTGAGGTTATCATAGCAAATCCATATTTACACCAGTACACCAATAGCATGAACTGTCGGAAGTCGCTAGAACAGGAACTTTTCAGGAACTAGAAATTTACTACTGATTTTTCAGAAGTACAGGACGTCCCATAAGCCTCCATACTGTTTGAGTCCATCGCAACCTTGCAACAGCTTCCTGATCATTTCATTACATTCTTCTTTTCTCAAAGGCGTTCTTAATGCCTGTCTGAAAAGTATAAAAAAAATTTCGAGGATGTTTTGCTAAAAAGAATTCATTTCTCCCTATGTATGGAGTCTTTTGGGACACCCTGTAGAAAATTTCAACTGATGTGAATGGTTTTTCAGGCCAAATGCAGCCTTGATATGTCCTTGAACTTTGTACATAGGACAAGATGTTCTTTTTTTATAGAAATGTTCCTATTATAAAGTGCCTTCAATGCTCCAGATCCTTCAGTCATACCTCGACTAACTTTAACGCTAATGCAGGGGTATTTTAGATATCTATACCCATACAGTATTTCACACTCGTAATGGCGTAGTTCCGTTTGTGTACAGAAACCTTCATTTCCGCTCTCTGTGGTGAAAGAGTGATGAAGCTGAATTGGGTCGTTATCAAAGCCGAGCCTCATGCTGTCTGCCCGAATTGCGTGGCCTTTATGAGAGTTAATGAACTAGCTATCTGCTTCCCTCACCACAGAGACCAGATGAATGGAGATGAAGTTATTAGAGGTGAATTATCAGTTTGGTCAACAAGTCTTTGATCAGGCTTTTGATCTAAAGCTGAAAATGGGTCAGATGATATTTTTTTTCTTTTTAAAGGGCATTGCCAATGGAAGATGACCGGCACGTTACAGCTGCAGCAGAGAAGCCAGGCACCAATTAGCCAATTAGCAGATAATTACGTTTATACCAGATCTATCAGTCTATCTATCTATCTATCTATCTATCTATCTATCTATCTATCTATCTATCTATCTATCTATCTGTCTATCTGTCTGTCTGTCTGTCTGTCTATCCTTCCATACACCCACCCATATCTTGCTTTTTTCCCCAGAGGTCTTCTTAGTCTGTCTGTCTATCCATATCTGGCTTCTAGCTAGCTTCTATGCTTAATCATGCTAGCAGATAATGACTTTTTCCCATCAGAGTTCTTTTTAGCAATCCACTGTCTGTCTGTCTGTCTATCTATCTATCTTTCTATCTATCTATCTATCCATCCATCCACCCACCCATATCTGGCTTTTTCTTCTTAGCAATTCATGTCTGTCTGTCTATCTATCTATCTATCAGTTTGCTATGGTTAAAGGCCATGCTGGCATAATTACTTTTTCAACAGTTCTTCAATTTATTCTCTATTCCACTCTTACACACACACACACACACACACACACACACACACACACACATGCAAAATCTCTCAACTGCTCTATTAGTAAATATCTCCTGCTCCCATTAGTGCACAAGCCCCTGCTGTACCCAGAGAGAACCGAAGCACATTAATAGTTTGTATGCTGATTTTGTTTTTCTTGTGCACTCTCTCTCTCTCTCTCTCTCTCTCTCTCTCTCTCTCTCTCTCTCTCTGTATGTGTTTGTTCATGTGTATGCTCTAGTAATCCCAGAGGACCACCAGTGTAAAGCCCTGAATGTTTACAACCCATTTACTTCAGGCTGAAACATAACCCTGGCCCTAACCAGCATGATGGGCATTTCACACAAAAAAATGGGCTCACTCCATTTAGGCCTTTTCTTCAACTAATAGCCTGTAGAACCATATAAAAAACGCTATTTGTCGACTGGCTTGGGGACAAGCGTCTGCTGAGTTAAAAATGGCTACAACAGAACACATGCTAGCATTCCGGGTCTTTAGCAGGTCAAAGTCACAACATATATTTAAAATTTAAAAATTTAAAATTCAATTATACTGGTTTAGACCAGAATTGTCGAGGAGAAGTGCAGTTTAGACCACTTCCTTTGGATTTAGGTCGTTTTTACTCTCTCGCCATTACCATTGCAACTAGAGGTGTAACGCAATGACACGATCTGTATCTAAATCTATATAGAAATCCATACATAGATATGTGTCTGTATCTGTATTTGGCTTCATGCCCATCAGTCGCTGGAATATCGCTGGGGATCCCTGGAGGCCTAAGAGGAAAACCAGTATTGCCAGTGGCCTCTTGGGTTTGGCCTCTTAGAGCCAGGGCCACTTGCCAATATCCCTTGGTTAGGTCCAGGTTACAGATGAATCCGGCTCTCCCCAGACTCTCTACTAGGTCGTTCACTCGTGGAAGCACGTCGCTGTCCTGAGACCTGGTTCAGCTTCTGGAAGTTGTTGCAGAGCCTGAAACGGCCGTCGGGCTTCGGCACTATGACAATGGGGCTCGTCCAAGGGCTGGCGGACTCCTTGATGATGCCATCATGGAGCATCCATCTGACCTCCTCCTCAATAGCCTGACAGCACAACCTCCGGGACACAATAGGGCCACTGTCTTATGATTAGTCCCAATGGGGTCTTAATCTCATGATGGACCAGGGGGAGGATGTAAAGATGTCGGCAAACTGGCCCACTTCGAGGTACTTGGCGGCGCAGTCCACGATGACCAGGATGTACTCATGGCCCTGGGCAGATTTTGGCAGCGGCACTACAAGGTCCTTTCAGAATTCCACAATGCCATGCAATTGTATTTCATTATGATTTCCAATTAAATCCCAAGACAGCCCTAACAAGGAAAGCATTGGCAGGCTTTAATGAGCCTTCCTCTCGGAAGAATAACATTCCTGCTAATGCTGAATCTGGCTCAGTCAAACAGTCCACTCTGATTTTATTTTTTATTTTTTTGGCACCTAACATTAACATACTGACTAAATTGGACTCATCTCTGTGTTATTGCAGTGCTTTTCTCATTAACACTCTCTCCCTGAGCTGGGGAAAACAGGATGTGCCTTTCTCCAGGGCATAGCATAAAACACACAGCCCTCCTCAACTCAACCGTTAATTTGTCTTCTTCATATGGTGTTTCAATCAATTTGAAAAGGAACGACAAGTCGCCATATTTTCCCCGGTTCCACAAGGTTACCTTCCAGCCATGATTCAATTTCACGATTCGGTACATGCATGCCATGTGCCAGCACGCCGGGATTCAGGGAAAGGTTCATGAAGATACACAGGAGGTAGAGAGGTCGAAAAAAAAATGAGTATGACCTGAAAAACAGTGGATATAAAAAGTCTACACACTCCTGCTACAATTCCAGGTTGAAATTTTCATAAAAAATGTGGAAAAAGATTGATTTAATTTCAACCTGGAATTTTAGCAGGAATGAGTAGATGTTATTATATATATATATATATATATATATATATATATATTGCTGCAGAGGTTGAAGGGGTGCGGGGGTCAGTCTTTCAGTGCTCAGACCATACACCGCACACTGCATCAAATTGGTCTGCATGGCTGTCGAATATATATATATATATATATATATATACAGTGCCTTGCGAAAGTACACGGCCCCCTTGAACTGTTCGACCTTTTGCCACATTTCAGGCCTCAAACATAAAGATATAAAACTCTAATTTTTTGTGAAGAATCAACAACAGGTGGGACACAATCATGAAGTGGAACGACATTTATTGGATATTTCAAACTTTTTCAACAAATAAAAAACTGAAAAATTGGGCGAGCAAAATTATTCAGGTCTGGACTTTGACTTGGCCATTCTAACACCTGGATATGTTTATTTGTGAACCATTCCATTGT
>JAFFST010055143.1:170140-180886 GCA_022414735.1 Noturus placidus | reverse complement strand
CACAAATAAACATATCCAGGTGTTAGAATGGCCAAGTCAAAGTCCAGACCTGAATCCAATCGAGAATCTGTGGAAAGAACTGAAAACTGCTGTTCACAAACGCTCTCCATCCAACCTCACTGATCTCGAGCTATTTTGCAAGGAGGAATGGGCAAACATTTCAGTCTGTCTATGTGCAAATCTGATAGAGACATACCCCAAGCGACTTACAGCTGTAATCGCAGCAAAAGGTGGTGCTACAAAGTATTAACTTAAGGGGGCTGAATAATTTTGCTCGCCCAATTTTTCAGTTTTTTATTTCTTGAAAAAGTTTGAAATATCCAATAAATTTCGTTCCACTTCATGATTGTGTCCCACCTGTTGTTGATTCTTCACAAAAAATGACAGTTTTATATCTTTATGTTTGAGGCCTGAAACGTGGCAAAAGGTCGAACAGTCCAAGGGGGCCGAATACTTTCGCAAGGCACTGTATAATTTGTTAAGCATTTCCTGTACCTTCTTTTCCATCACTGGAGGTGAATAGAAAGATAAAGATGCTTAGCACGTATGTGCGTGTGTATGAGCGACCCAGTTGCAAAAAAGACGGTGTGTGAATTTCCGTGCCGAGCTAAAAATACATATCGTTAATGGTCTATTGTATTAGTCTCGATCTCCCTGCTGCGTTAGGTATTAAACCACAGCACACCCCCCCCCCCACTGCAAAAAAGAAATGAATAAACAAACATATGAATGAATGGCGAGAGGATGGAATTGAGTGCGTGAGAATACAAATCAGGCAATAACATTTAGCGCTAGCAGTTTTCTTTTCTTTAGCATTAGCATTGCTAATTAGGTTCCTCATCAGTACTTTTCTTGCTAAAGTGCTGATCATAAAAACAGTTTAAGTATTAGTAACAGTTGTACTGGAAAAACATAAACTCTATTGTAGACTTGTTCTGTGGCTGTTCTGTGGCTGTTGTTTATGAAGTAAAAAAAAAACAAGCGTTGCACCAAGTAGCTAGCATAGTTTTCACATAGCTAAACAAAAGGTCTCTCAGGACAAGCACATGTCCAAGTACAAATACAAGAGATAGATCCTTTTGAGTCTACTGTAATGCACAGTCTATTTGGATTTTGGAAATACATTTTACATTCAAACAGACACATGTCTCGAACATGGACGTCCTGTTCATGTTGGCTCATGTTTCTGTGAAATGGTTTTAATCTATGCTCATTTTACACAACGCTAGTTATCACGTAAACAAACACGACACCAGACTAGTCTTAATCTCTCGTATGCTTTATAGGACCGTCGTTACACACTGACTTACAGCTGATGCAGAGGCTTAAGTGAGACTACCTTCATAATTTTTATGAGTTTAGCGTCCATAAATTGGACTCCAAATCAAATTTATGGTTTGATACAGTGTACATGCCTTGGTACAGTGTTAATAAATAAATAAATAAATAAATAAATTCGAGCTGTCGTTGACGTCGGATACACTAAGTGCATATAATTGCCATAATGTTTATTAGGACAATTCCATAAATCATAGTGGGCTGGGGTCAATACGCAGGCAGACGGTTAAATGAAGCTATTTGTACTAATAAACTGGAATAAATAGGTCAAAACTAGAGAACAAACGGCGAAAACCACTGGGAAAAACACAGCTCAGGAGACAAAAGAACACACCAAGACTTCATCACTAGACAAAACAAACCTACAGAGGATTTAAATAGGAGATGGGATATAGGTGACAACACTGAGGTAACAAACCATTCACTGGATGAATAGAGAGTTGCAAAGACAAACATTCATTTTTAGGAGTCATGAGATCACCGAAACATGCAAGGCGACATGTTCTCAGGGACCAGGATCAAAAAATACAGATCTCGACGACTTCGGTAAGTCAGACCATCTAACCTCCTACAAGGACAAAATGGCTACTTGATGTCGGGTTGTCGATATCAATAAACTCAGGGAGAAATCAACTACCTGGACAGTTTAAAAAAGTTTATAAGTCTTATATTCACTTTGGTTATCAGTTTCCTACATGACCTGTAACACAGTATAATCACAAAACCTTACCTGGAATTCACACTGGACACATCGCCTCAAGACCTCAAACCACATCAATCAATACGCACTGTACACACAACAGTGCACTCTCGCCTGCCAACTCTAGCTCGTTTACTAATGTGCTGAAAATATCAAGTTCAGCATTGGATTTTGCATATATTAACATATATTATAATAATAATAACTCCTTACATTTTCTAGACACTCAAAGTGCTTTACATAGTCTGGATGAAGGAGGGGGGGGATCTCCTCAACCACCACCAGTGTGTAGCATCCACCTGGATGATGCGATGCCAGCCATAGTGCGTCAGAACCCCCAACACACACCAGCTATGAGTTGCGAGGAGAGTGATGTAGCCAATTCAGAGATGGAGATTATTAGTGGGCCATGATAGATAAGGGCCAATGAATTTCTCCAGGAAACCAGGGTTACACCGCTACTCTTTTACCATAAGTGTCCTGGGATTTTAACAACCGCAGAGAGTCAGGACCTCCTTTGAACGTCTCATCCGAAAGACAGTGTTGTTTGTACAGTATAGTGTCTCATCACTATACAGGGGCATCAGGCCCCACACAGACCTCAGGGTTAGCGCCCCCTTCTGTCCTCACTAATACCACTTCCAGCAGCAACCTTAATCTTCTCCAGGAGGTCTACCGTCCAGGTACTGGCCATACACCACCCTGCTTAGCTTCAGTGGGGAAATCAGGCGAGAACTGCAGGAAGATATCACCAAACACTACAAGACCCAGCGAAATCAGTGATCACCTTTGCCTCCACAGTAGCGTCCACAGACAATGTTACTCTGGTATCGTGACGCAATATCTATGCATATGTATACAATGGGTGTGTCTCAACCAGCTCCCTAGTTCAGTATGTAGTGAATCAGTATATTGTGTACATGAGTTGGGGCACCGGTAAGGGCCCTCTCTCACTACACATTGGGACACTGAGGACTGAATTTCCGGCAACATGACTACTCCAACGTACTCACGTTGTAAAATACCACCAAAGCTTAAAATATTTATGTTTTATGAAGCAAATAAATTTGTCAGCTTAATCACATGTATTCCTGTCATAACACGTCAAACAGAATCATATGCAGGCTAGTGGATTAAAAACAATTGTCATTATTATTAAAAACTTAACAGTCATTCGACTCAGACAAATGAATCAGACGTATATAGAGAACATCGAATAAAGTTAAAAATCGCTAATGTGAGTAATCATTTGAGAGCCATGACAACAATAACAAACTGCTTACATTTGTAGACGAAGATGGCCAAGAGTTCGTCCCCTAATTGTTTTTCCGAGCTGATTGGCTTCATGGCGTCATTTCCAGTAAGAGGAACATAGTAAGCGTCGAGGCCTGAAGGTCATTCTGTGCTGCAGGAAAAAAAGCCGGTCTCCTTTACACACTTAATAACGTGCTAAAAGTGCAGAATGTGACAGCAGCTTGCGTGGCCGAGCCAACATCTCCGTGTGTTATAAATGGCTTGTCATGCAATGTTACACGGTGACCGGTAGATACTGTCATGAGTCCACCGTGTGAATTTTAATCAGAATTGCACACACTAAGACTGACAGTGTGGAAATAATTTATGGCAAGGCTGCATTTACTGTTGGCCATGTGCTAAATCCAGGCTTCTATGCGGTTGCACTTTAGCTAAACTAAACAGGAGTATCAGGACCCACCTGTCTATATGGATTAGTCGATAGGAGGATAAAATCTGATATCTATCAATAGCTAGAACAGGAAACACACTTAAAGACCGACAGGAAGCTGAATTTGTTGTTTCCAACTTTTTCAAGTATCGTATTTTCCGCACTATAATGCGCATCGGATTATAAGGTGCAGGCTCACTTACGAGGTCTATTTCTGTGCTTGACCAATACATAAGGCGCACCGTGTTATAAGGCGCACATGGTTGTTACGCCAACCAAAGTCGCACAACATTTTTACAGATTTTGGAACTCAGCCGATTTTTGAGAAAATTTAAGGCTTTTAGGTGCGCCTTATAGTGCGGAAAATACGGTATATAGTTTCCTCCGAGTACCGAACAGGCTGAGCAGAAAAAATAAAAACCCCCAAAAAACTAACCTTACGCTTCATCTGTCCTTTCAAGTAATTTGTACTTTGATTGGACAGTGAGTTCTGACTAGTTATACTCATAAACTGGAATAAATGGGTCAAAACCAGAAAATAAACAGACCTTCAACCTGCACTACTTAGTTATTGAAGAATCTATCAACGCTTTTTTTTTAACCATTGGATTGACATTAACAATAATGTTCTCTATTTTTATTATGAATCAGCGCTAATAATGCTATTTAATTAAGCTAACGGTGTAACTCTAGAGGATTCTTATGGTTTAATGTTCTGTCAGTGGCTACATGATGCTAAGCAGTGGTCTTGCCTGCAGTGACCGGACATATACAGTATACAGATCTCATGAGCACTTGTACTAGAGAGAAACTGTAGGCATACACGTTTCTTGTTGTAGGCATACACGTCTCTTGTTGCATACACGTCTCTTGTTGTCTGAGATGCCATAAACTCTTTTGTAAGTAAATTTATCTAGCTAAAAGTATCCATTATGCGCATCTCTTCAATTGGAACCTGACCTAGCTTTCTAGCTAGTTTGTTGATGTAGTTTTACGTAGCTTTGTTAAAGCGATATAAATTAAGCACGTTAGCTAACTAGCAAGTTACGCCTGTTACATTCTTAGTTAGCTAACTAGCTAAGATGACTTCAAAGACAGTTATATCTCCCAGAAAGGGATTACAGTTGTAAAAATAAAATATGTAGATGGATTTACTCACTCAAAATCCATACAGAAATTAGATCCAAACATGTTTTGGATGAAGTACTTTTTTTTGCCGTGTATGTCTGTTTCGGGTTTATGAACGCACGTACCGCACTTCCATTATCACATGTTGCAACAATTACATTTTACTATTTAACAGAACACTCAAAATACATAATCTTGTCTAAATGTGAAAAAAAAATTGACGTTAAGTTATCAGATTTCTACCTGATCTCATGAACCAAAACACATTTCTCTCCAGGAGAACCATCAAAATATCTCAAAGCATCTTAAATTCTTATCAAGGTAGGTTGAACAAACAGAAACTGTCTCTGCACATGCTAGCTTATGCCTTGACGTCGGAACGAGGTTTTTAGATCAGTCTGTAGAGAAACCCTTGCTTCTTGGTTCTTTTTGTCTGGAGATGTCAATCTCTCAATATTCATCCACACAAAGGGACGTGTGTTGGGGGGGGCGCAGCTTTCATCTGTGCAGTTTATTCTTTTCTCTCTCGTTTTATTTCATTATTTATCGTCTCTGGCAAAATGTTTTTGGGCGGAAATCTTCTCAAGATTTAATTCCCTCTGCTCATCCCTTCATTTGGAGGTCAACAGAATATTAAACATTCACGTCATGAAAAGTGCGGAGAGACTGAACAAACTTCCGCCATCTGTCTGCTGGTGTCGAGGCGCTGACGTCCAGAACGTCCAGGAAGCACGGCTCTTTTATGCAGATGAGTTCGCTGGTTGATGGCACGGGTCATGGCTTGGAAATATAATCGTACTGAATATTTATAGATTTCACCTTGGGAAGTTAACAATGCGAGTTTGAGTTTGAAAAGTCTGTCGTTAGGGCAAAATATGAACTTTCACTTCACTGTCAAAAACACGGTGTCCTTTAGGATGATCTTGTTTACTGTATTGCACTTAAACAGTGTTTACATTAGGTGTCAATTCATCACTGGTTCAATATGTATGTAAGATCAGATCGCTGTATATGTTTGTGATGACTTTAAACCCTGTTTCGTTCTCTCACTCTTTCTCTCTATCTCTCTCTCTTTCTCCCTCACACACACACACTAGACTGCCAGCAGGCATTAAAAGGAGATGGATTTTCACTGACAGAGTTTTTTTTCTCCCTCCTGGGCAAAACCACAGAAGACGAGTCCGAAGCGTGTGTTCGAGTGCTACAATAGCTCCAGGGTGAAGGGTTATAATTAGCCCTGTGTGCCAGAAGCGGTTCTAGGTTCTAGTAACAAACAGGCACCAGAAATGTCCACAAGTGTCCAACAATCGGTCATTATCTATATGTCTATAGAGCGGGGTCAGGCTACAGGCCGGTAGACGGCTTGAAATCCATGATTGGTATCCGAAAAGAAAAAAAAAGATGTCAAAACGATAGAGCGTAAAGGAACGAGGAAAAGCATCGAACATCTACGCCGGAGAATGAGATAACACGACTACTCCTCGGTTCTTGGTATATTAAATTTGATAAATATGATTCGAAATGCTGTAGATGTGATATCAAAACAAATTTTCCAAGCGATACTTAATAAGTGCTTAATTATAATGAATCAATTTGTATAGCGCTTTTTAGAATTTTTACATTGTCTCAAAGCAGCTTTACAGAAATATCATTTTACATTTAATTTACAAAAGACTTACAAATGAGAGCACACTCACACACCAATGGTAGCAGAGCTGCCATGTAAGGTGCTAGCTTGCCATCGGGGGCAACTTAGGGTTCAGTGTCTTGCCCAAGGACACTTCGGCATGGGATCACCCGGGCCGGGATTCGTGGACAACCCGCTCTACTGACTGAGCCACAGCCGCCCTAAAATTCATCGCCCTGGATTCATCCTCGACTGCTCAAACATTTCGCTCCTATCTTACTGTGACTACAAGACAACACACGAATGAGGAGAACTCCAGATATGAACAGCGTGCGATGAATGAAATATGGATTGGAACATTTCCCATGTCAGAGTTATTTTCGCAGATGTTTCCATCTGATCTCGACAGCCTCTGTGACAGGGTGGGAATCACGCGTAATGGTGTAATAATGGTTTCCTTCTGGAAGCGACGTTTATACACGTTCACACGGCGAAGATTTAATGCAAAGTTGCGAATGGTTTTTAGATTAACGCTCCGGCTCGCTTTGTTTCTTTTTTGTTCCTGCACAAATCTAATCTCCCAGTGAGATACAAGCAGCGTTTAATGCTTCGACGTGTGCGCTACGGCGCAGGGTGAGGAGGTTACAGGAGAAAGCGACATGCCTGTGAGAAAAATAAAGGGAGAAAAGATTAGGGAAGGGAACGAGAGGGTTTTAGGTACACAGCTGCTTTCACGTGATCTGTTCCACACTTTTGCTCAGAGACTCGGCGGATCCTTGGAGGACAGGAAGTCTTTTTTCTGTTTATATAGTATGTACCGTGTACTTTCTGAGCCGCGCTGTTGTGTTTTAGCCAAAAGACATGAGCTAAACAAAGAGGCAATCTGTTCGACTCTGATCTGTTGTCATTAAACAGCTCCACCGATCAATTCACTTCAGCCAGGAAGTCCACAGTATAAACAAACGACTTACTTTATCATCGCAAGTCTTTTATAAAATTAGTCAGGACACTATTGGATTTCTGTGTGTAGAGTATCTAGTATCTGTTGAGCAGGGCATTAGGGAAAAAGGGAGGAGGGTGAGCCCCTTGCTGAGCAAATAATTCACACCTCTCCACAGTAACGTTGGTACAGAGATGAAATGGACAGCACAACCAAAGCGTTTTTGATAGTAAAGCATCGTATTCAACTGTCACAATAAAATTATATTTAAACCTAGTAGGCTAGGTGAAAAAAAAAATATGAAAAATGGCAAATTCTTAAAGCTCAGAGTGTCTACTTTCACATGATCCATTAAGCACTACTGTGGAGTGTGACATCACAAATAAATTCAGTAGTGCTGAACACGGTCACCCCTAAAAACAATCGGAAATAACTTTTTTGTCAAAACAACAAAGATCTTGATCTAGGAAATGAGGAAAGTAAGGTCTTGTAATGCACAAATGCAACTGTGACTAAGGAGTTTACAAAGACAAACGAAACACAGAAAAGTTGAACACAATAGGGCAACAAACCAATGACAGGACAAGGGTGGAGACAGGAGTAGAACAGAAACCAAAACAAAGACAAACACTATAGGAACTACAACGCAAATGGGGACAGTGACAGTTCACCCAGTTGTTTTGTTTAATGAACTAGTGGATCAATGGCAAAGCATTCACCTGAATGTCCAGAGAGCACAAATTCTGACAATGCAACAGAAAATCGTAGCTAAGAACGTAATCCTTTAGTAACCAATGTAGCTAACCACAAAGCTGATTTGTGCTAATTGAAACAAAAACGAATCGCAGCTTAACACAGAACAGGTGAACACAACAAACCAATGACAGGTTGAGATAAAAACGAATCACAGTATGATGATGAGTTTTTATTAATCACATACACATTACAGCACAGTGAAATTCCTTTTCCCGCATACCCCAGCATGTTAGGAAGTTGGGGTCAGACTGCAGAGTCAGCCATGATACAGCGCCCCTGGAGTAGAGAGGGTTAAGGGCCTTGCTCGAGGTGTCAGGGGAAGCTTGCCAGTGCTGTGGCTTGAACCCCCAGCCTTCCAATCAGTAACCAAGAGCCTTAACCATCAAGGTATAGGTATAGGTCAACACAGCAGGGCAACAAACCAATGAAAGGGACTCGAACACAAGCCAAAATAAACACAACCACACTGTGGAACTATGTTAAAAATTACTTAACTATGATCTCGTTGAACAACAGAAAAGCTGATTGTGAAGACAAGTTAAAATTTAAACAATGCCACAGAAATTCGTAACCAAGAGCGAAACTCTAGTTCAAATGTAACATATAAGCAACATTCATCATGCTTATACTTTGTGGAAGCGATGTAACTAACCACAACTTAACAGTCTTTATGATGTTAAAACTGATCACCACAGTCAGATAAACGTACAAGGATTGCCACAACCGTTTAGGCCCAGGTCTGTCCCTAATCTCCAAACTGTTCCAAAATGTGATTTCTTGAATTTGCAGCATTGACAACAAGTATCTCATTTTCCTAACCAACAGTTGTAAGCTAAACCCTGTGAATCCTGTTGCTAATGGAAACCACTGACCGCTGGATTTTCTCTGATTTCATACTTCAGCCTCTGCTGTGCATCTGTTGGGTAATGCGACGCTCAGATACGACACAACATCCCTCCCAAGCACAAAAAAAAGCAATCTCACTCAGGCGCACAATGAAACTTTAAAACCAATCAGGCCGGCCGTCGCTCAGCTTCAGGGGACGGCCGATCTTGTTAACCTCTACGGAAGAGCCGACAGAAGCTCGGCGGCCTTGTTTCCAAAGCGAGCCGCGGTAATGGCGTGTCCCTCTGGCGCATTAAACACATCTCAGCTTGTGGCCCATCCATTTCTCGCTCGTTCTTCTCTCCCGGAAAGTTAAATACAGGAGAAGAGAGTCAGTAGAGGCCTGAATCACAGAGCAGGCGAGGGAGAGGAAATATCAAGGGGATAATTTATCAAAGAAAAGCAGACATAAGTGTGGGGGAGTCATACAGGATGCTAAAATACACTCAAATCTAACTGCAAACTTGGAAAACAATCGTTATTTAGATGTCGTAGAGAAAACATCTGCGTAAGCCGAGTCTGAATACGACGAACTTTCCCTGCGTAAATACTGACGCAACTTAACATCACTTAAATAGCCACTATTCCCTATTTCCATCGGAATCAAAATGATTTGCAAAAAGGATCGCATGATTACTATTTGGTAAAAAGAATTAGTAATGCCATCTCTTGCCCGAATCCTTGTATCCTTTGATGCAATTCAGTTCATACGAATTCATGAAGTTTGAACCTGTGGCGATGAACGCTAACACGCTAAAATGTGGATTGCTGTGGTGAGGTAATGCCCTTTTGAAGGAACCAAAAAGTTGAACCGTAATGATGTAAAGATATCGCAATGGGTTTATCGAAGGATACTGATAGCAATGACTAGAGCTTCATGAAATAAAACGAGAGAAATTTCATCCACTGAAAAATGGATAATAATAATAATAATTATAATAAAAAAAATAATAATAATAATAATAATAATACAAGACTATTGAAATTCAATTTTAATTCAATTTTATTTGTATAGTGCTTTTAACAATGGCCATTGTCTCAAAGCAGCTTTACAAAAACATATAAACACAGGATAGAGATTTGAAGAGTGTGAGTTTTTCCCTATTGAGTGAGATGGTGGTGAGGAAAAACTCCCTAAGATGATATGAGGAAGAAACCTTGAGGAACCAGACTCAGAAGGGAACCCGTCCTCATCTGGATACTGTGAAAGTAAAAGAAAGTTCATTATGGTTTAATATAAAGTCTGTTTGTTGAACTAGTCCACTGTTCACTAAAGGAGACCTGAGTGCAGAACTGCATGTGGTAATTGCAGTCCCAAGGCCATTGCAGCACCCATAGTTCCAGCAACCACAGCGAGAATATACAGTGCCTTGCGAAAGAATTCGGCCCCCTTGAACTGTTCGACCTTTTGCCACGTTTCAGGCCTCAAACATAAAGATATAAAACTGTATTTTTTTGTAAAGAATCAACAACAGGTGGGACACAATCATGAAGTGGAACGAAATTTATTGGATATTTCAAACTTTTTCAACAAATAAAAAACTGAAAAATTGGGCGTGCAAAATTATTCAGCCCTTTACTTTCAGTGCAGCAAACTCTCTCCGGAAGTTCAGTGAGGATCTCTGAATGATCCAATGTTGACCTAAATGTCTAATGTTGATAAATAGAATCCACCTGTGTGTAATCAA
>JAFFST010055143.1:166138-169265 GCA_022414735.1 Noturus placidus | reverse complement strand
TGAGGCCTGAAATGTGGCAAAAGGTCGAACAGTTCAAGGGGGCCGAATACTTTCGCAAGGCACTGTACATGTGGAATTGAGGTTCAAAACCATTTCCATGAAACTTCAAGTGGCACCGTCCTCAGCAACCTCCAAAGAATTTTAATTATGACAGAAATGACAAACTGTTTTCTAGCGCCACATTCTAAGGCAACAAATAATTTGAATTCTGATGGAAATTACCAGTAGTATCTGATCAGAAACATTGGCTCGTATTCAGAGATGATGACTAAACTTCAACAGTTTGGTCAATGCTGACACGGGGAAAGTTCCTCATATTCAGATTCGGGTTAAGCAAATGGCTTTTCCTAGCAGTTCATTCAAATGATTACAATCAGATACATTTACTTCACACTTCTGAGGTTGTTTTTTTCAGTTTCAATTTCCCCAGCAATGGGCTCACCAGCACCCCTCCCTTCCCCTTTTCCACCCCCCTGCTCACCAGCACCCCTCCCTTCCCCTTTTCCACCCCCCTGCTCATCAGCACCCCACCCTTCCCCTTTCCCACCCCCTGCTCACCAGCAGCTAAGCACAGAGTCACGATACCCTAGACACAGAAACCCAACAGCATCCTGACTCATCTTATAACAGACTCGCTGCAATTAAATAATTAATTCATTTATACAGATTGAAAAGGTGTGATAAGTCAGAATGGAACTCCGGTGTACTGTGAGAAAGGGTTCAATCAGGCACTTGCCTTTACGCTGAAAAACAAACCCATTGAAAGATAAATAGAGAGTTTTACAATTTGGTATAAAATCAGGAAACAATTTTTTTTTTTTAAGTCTAACATGTGAATGAGTAGAAGGAAAATTTCAAAGTCTTGTCCTTAGCATGTTATTCTGGATTATGCTCATAAATATGGCTTTTAATAAATATAATAAACAAGCTATATCTGAACATTTCTACATCACTATGACGATGATTATTAGAATATTAGAAGAGCGCAAATCCAGCGACTGTGCGTTTATGTCATCTTTACGTCACCTGACTCTATTAAGACTATTTATTTGTTTGTTTATTTGTCTTGCTCACTACAATTCATATTTTCTAGTCTACACTAATCAAAAGGGTTAAACTGTATTAGAAATACCGATTTTCTTCTGCTCTTAACATTAACTACCGTGTTTTTCAGTATCTGGCATGTAAAAAAAAGTGAAGCAAAATGACTTCTTTTCCAATCTACTCCTTATCCTCCCCCGTCTTCAGGAGAGAAAGGAACTGAATGAACACAGCACTGACAGTCAACAATAAAATCCCTCAAGTACGAAGGACCAATTTTCCCCTATTGTCTCGCACCAAGGGAACGAAAAAAAAGACTGAAAGATACAAATGACATTTTAATTAGAATAACATGAAAGTTGCTCTGTAAGTGATTTGGGACAGATTAAGTGCCATTAGCAATGCAAACATTGCGAGATTCCTATCCCGCGTGACAGAAAAGAGCACGGGTGCTTTAAAAGATATTCGCTAGCTCGCCACGTGAGGAATATTATCTACACGAACTAGTGGAGGAAATTCAATTTGTGCTTGCTTTTGTTTAAGCTTATTAAAAAGCATTACAGCGCTCGGATTATCTCTTTAATTGTTCCGTTGGTAATGTGTCGTGCATTGAATTCTGGGTAATTAAACAACCGAGTACAAAACACTGTATAAGTTAACGCTTTCTTTTTCATTTTTATAATCTACCATCGTCAACAAGTAAGGAATAAAACACGACGGGAAATTAGTCTAAGTAGTGGAGTTATCGTTAACATTATTTTTCTAAAGATCGCATCCTGGGGTGTTTTATTCCTCTTATTTAATAGTAAACTTGTTACAAGTTTTACTTATTATGACACTTTTTATCCATTTCTAGATTAAAGTTTTGGAAAGTTGGGGGTTCAAGGAAGATTTTGAAGAGTAATGCAGTGCTCACACTGGAGACTCCTTCCAGAAATACGACATAAACTTCACACGACAATTGGTGTATTTTTGTGAACGAGCTGTTACTATAGAAACGAGTATTATAAACTTGCGACTTGTAGCTGCTGTTAAGAGTAAACTCAATCGACGTCTTCTGACCAATCCGAATCCAGCGTTCTTTATTAGGATTCTGAGGGACCCGAGCCATGTTTTCGGCGCTCGGTTCACACGGAGCCTGCATTAGGTGGAGGAAGGAGCGACGGCATGCTGCGTTCGTGCTGCGAAGTGACTCACTGCACTAGCCAACAATTAACTGTTTGGAGGAAGCACAGACTTCACCACAGACTGCACAGAGAGATCAGCTACATATCACATAACGCTTTTATTCACACACATCAACACACACACACACACACACACACACACACACACATATACACACACACACACATACACACCATAAAGTTGTTATTTAAAAACAGCTCGGCTTGCGGATTTAAATAATCACCAGTGTTGGTGTCGGAGGTTACAGGTTTCCAGTTTCCAGTGCTTTGTTTACAAGCTGCAGACTAATTAATTGTAATAAATATAACGGGTAATTACTAACGGTTAATTACTATGTAATTAGTCATTATTATCCCTATAGATTATTTGAAGATTTTGTGTATAGTTTTATTAATGCTGTTACTTTTTTGTTTTTATAATATTATGATAATAATGATTCTTTTGGTCTGCTTTGTTTATTTATTTATTTAATCTTTTATGTAAATCACTGTGTTATATCAATAAAAATGATGATGATGATGCTTTATTATTATTATTATTATTATTATTATTATTATTATACAAGAATTCATTACATTCCTGTAATCTGAGAAGGACTTAAATGCAGTCAGAAAAAAATGCCATAAGTAATGAGTATAACAATGTAAAAAGTTAATTACTATGGAATTACAGTATCGAGTACAAGTAATTACGGTAATTAATTACAGCCCTATAATCTGATGACTTAAATGCAGTCAGCAAAGCAAATGGCATGATTACCGAACATCCACCCTTCAGAATAACAGACCCTTGTCTCTGTTGCGGTCAAGGAAGTGCGTCTGCTCCCTGAAGGCCAATGCAGAGTGCATGACGAGGAGGAGCTTATTCCCGCAGGCCAGGCGGACCCTCAACCAGGACA
>JAFFST010055143.1:148638-161138 GCA_022414735.1 Noturus placidus | reverse complement strand
TTCAATCACAGTTACTACTTATTTTCGTTGTGGCTTATATCCTGGATTCATAAACTTCCTACTTCCTGTTTCATAATTTGTCATTTCTGTCTCATTAACGTCTTCCAACATCCGTTCAACACTATAAAAGAATTTGTGCAGGATTCAAACATAAACACGATTAAGCATAACTCTTATTTGTTAGCGACAAAAAAAAGCAAGTTTTTGCGAAGATCATCCACACACACACACACACACACACAGACACACACACACACACACACACACATACAAACACACAAATCTGCTAACTTTCACAAACACATTTAATTGGTGCATTGCGTGCATGCAGAGCAGCTTGTTGTCATGTTACAGTAACACCCCGTCCTCATTACGGTCCTGCTGAATCATTCAGCCTGCGGCCGGCTCACAGAGGACAGCCACTTGCTGGACATGTCCTTGCTATCGGTTACATAACCGTGTCCATTCACTGAAGTAAACACTCCAGCTTTCAAAATGCTAAAAGGCCCGGCAGGAGCGCAAGGCTCTTCGGTGTGTCTTGTTCCAGCACGATAATAACAATCTAATCAGCGCTTCAAACTGAAAATCACTTATGATATTCTGCTCAGATGTAATCCGCAAAGCACATTGCAATTAATTAGGGGATCTAACTGCCGGATAATTGTGGACCACAGATCTCGGAAGAAAGGCGCTAAATTAATGCTAACGTATTGAAGTGCCAGCGCAGGTGATGGTCGTACGGTATTCGTGTTTCGAGATCGTGATTAGGTGTACTCGAGTTAGCGCGGAGAGCTGAGAATGAAACCTCTGAGGGATTTCATGTGCAGACAGTCAGGCTTGAGGGGGAAAGTCAGTACACAGGATTAGAGCAAAGACGACCGTGACGCTTCACAGGGTCGAGAGACGGGCTGTGCAGAAATTGAAAAAAATTACAGCTCAATAATTTGTAACAGCAGTGAGGTTTTATATCACAGTGGTTTGAAAAACCAATGTAGGTATATGTACATAGACTATCCAGACAAATGGTGAGTTATAAGGTGTTCAATTTAAATAAATAAATAAATAATAAACACTAATTTCAACATGAAGATTAATTGTGTAACACGATGGCGCTATCTGTTTAATACTGAATATATTTAATCTATATTCAGATTTAAAAAGGAAGTGGGTGTGGTCTAAACCAGAATTTATTTCTTTATTTTCTTGTACGCCACTGTTCTCCTGGAAAAAAATGAAACCCAGATGAGTATTTTTTCATCAATTTGTATAGCGCTTTTTACAATGGTACATTGTCTCAAAGCAGCTTTACAGAAAAGTCATTTTTACATTTACAAGCGACTTCCAAATGAGAGCACACTCACACACCAATGGTAGCAGAGCTGCTATGCAAGGTGCTAGCTTGCCATCGGGGGAAACTTAGGGTTCAGTGTCTTGCCCAAGGACACTTCGGCATGGGATCACCCAGGCCGAGAATCGAACCACCAACCCTACGATTAGTGGATTAGTGGACTACCCGCTCTACCGACTGAGCCACAGCCGCCCTGTAAATTAAGTAATGTTTCATTCACAAACAATAACAATAAATTTTGCACAATCCGTCCAACTCCTGAACTTGTACTGTTCCTCAACCTCAGCTACATCAAACGAGTTTTAACCAGTTTCAACCAGATGCTCTGTGGAACTTTCTGGAGAACTTTCTATCAAATGAGACTGAGTATGGTAGGGACCTATTTATAAAAACAACACTGTCTTTCCCAAATTAAAAAACAAAACAAAACAAAACAAAACAAAACAATTGCTGTTTATAGTCGACAACAATAGCTACCTAATAACATGAGATCAGATTTTCTTGGACACGCTACCAGAATCTACGAAAGGTACAAAGCTAGGACGCAGTGCTGCTGCGAGTCAAAATGGTGGCCATCTCATTATGATGGCTGAACGATTGTACAAGAAGATTTTTTTAATAATGACAAACGAAGAAGCAGCTACGCTATAAATAAAAGCGCATTTCATTTGTGAATTTATATAGTACAAATACAGGTTTATTTTGATGACCAAAACGTTTGAGTAATTAAGAGTGCTCCTCCTATTAGTATCTGTATATCTGTATGTATATATATATATATATATATATATATATATATATAATCGAGATATTGAGAAAGAGAGAGAGAGAGAGAGAGAGAGAGAGAGAGAGACAGAGAGAGACAGAGAGAGAGGGGCTCCACTAGTTATTATTGTAATTTGTTGGCATTTTAATATTTTCATATATTAAAACCTGTAAAAAAAAAAGATAAGATATGATTTTCATTAATTTAGTACATTATTACTCCAACAATGCAGCTGTATCTAAAATGACACATTGAGGAATCCCTAATTAATACACACTGGCATTCAGTATGTAGCAAAGCTACAGGTTTTTAAAATAGTGCTAAAATAGTGCATCAGCAGGCCTTTTTAATCTAGTTTTATAATCAATTCATAACTCATCAGTGTGTGGTTTTAAAACACAGTATTTAGTTTGTTGAACTAATGTATGCATGTTTGGGATTTACATTCTGTACCACATTAATAGGTCAAAACAATTACCAACCAATAAATGGCACTCAAATCTAACTCTAAATAATAAAATACAATAAATATAGCAACAATAATCAAAAAAAATTCTTAAAAAACACCTAATGATGCTGAAAATGTGGACATTAACGCCTCGCTCACACTGGTTTATTGAGTACATTTCTCTCTAAATGGCCCAAACGAAGAAATAAAGTGACAAACTGCTTTCTCTCTTTAAGCAATCAACAATTAATGGTACAAATAAATGATTCCATGCCATGAAACTGCTCTCAGAAATGATTAGCTCTGCAAGTATTTGGTCCAGTTCATCATGGTGTTCCAACTTAACATACAAAATCTCAGGGATTGGGTTGCCAGTGTTGTGACTAAATTTGTACAGTAAATTGGGATAGTTTTGCGCATGACAGTGAACTTGTTTCTGATACAAAGGCGAAAATTTCACATTCTGATGTTCTTGGTCTTGTTCTGGTCTTTTGTTGTAGTTTTTAAGATATAAATAAAGGTGGAAATATTGCAATTTTGTCATTATTATTTTAACCTTGTTATACAATATTGATTTAAAAAAAAAAAAAAGTAAGGCATGCAGTCAATCATTTTTGCTATATCTAAAATGTACAAGTTATGATTTCGTATCGAATTTGAATTCCGTGTATCGTTACACCCTTATAACCATCACCTCCTCCCTAAACTGCACCCATGGGTGAATTGCTACAAATTTGCGATCGTGAGAGCATGTCGTCTCCAAATAAAACCAACCACGCATCCAGAATCATATTACATGAGGCTGTCAAAACAACACCCACTACGTTGCTGAAGCCCGAACGTTCCTTTCATATCAGCTGTCCCAAAAATATCTCCTCGGCTAAGACAACAGGCGAATGCAGCGGCATTAAAAAACGATCGAAAAACTGGGAATCCTACTGCCACACGAGCTGGGGCATGAGCTGGGTGAATATTCGAGTCAGACAGCTGACAGACACACTCATCCTCCTCCAGAGCCCAGAGGAGGAGAAGCAGAACTGCCACGGATGACTCATCATAATTAGCTCCTATAGAGCTCGGCCTCCTCCTTCCTCCCCTCTCTCTCACTCTCTCTCTCGTCTTTTCCTCCTCTAATCTCATATCCTCTTTGTCTCTCTTCTTCCTCCTCCTCCTCACTCATTCTCTCCTTTTCGCTCTATTCCCCTGAGATCCTGAGCCATTCATTTTTCTCAACGCTTCTTTTTAACTTCCAGTGTGTTCCACTGTTCCATGTGGAGGACAATTTTAGCTTTCAAATTCTACCAAGAGTGTGGAGGTGGGACCTTGAGAAGTTACAAAATGGTTGCTATTAAGCCATGTTTTCTTTTTTTTTTTTTGACATTGTATCATGTAGGATATGATCTAAAAATAACAAAATAGAAAAAAAACCAGGCCTCTTTTTCAACACCATCTTCAAAAGGTCCTATTTGGGCTTGCAAAAAAACTAAGATATCTTGGTTCCCAGCAAGTTTCTCCAGGAGCTTGTGCCACTGTGAGGTGCCTAGAGAGTAAACGAGTAATGGTTGTAGTTGATGACCAACAAAGACTGACAGTCTTCACTTGAACCCATATTTCAGGAATGATAAGGACCAGAACTTACACTGGGGCTACTGGTTGATTGAATTGGGTGTGATATTTGGTCCAGATAACGAATGCCATGAACAATCACAATTAGCCCCAGAGACATCATTGTACTATGTATATAATTATCATAACAAAGCTTCTGGTTGGTAAACTCATTCATATTGGTCTGATCAGATGCCTGAACCACTTCAACCACCTCATCTTACATTGAAGAACGTACACTATATAGCCAAAAGTACAGTAAGTGGACACCTGATGATCACACCCATATGTGGTTCTTCCACAACCTGTTACCACAAAGTTGGAAGCACACAATTACAGACAATGTCTTTGTACGCTGTTGCATTAATGAATCTCCCTTCATTGGAATTAACCTGTTCCAGCACGACAATGCTCCTGTGTACAACGAGTCCTGCACAGAGCCCTGACCTCAATTCCACTGAATACATTTGGGATGAACTGGAACTGGAGCCTCCTCACATCAACATCAGCGCCTGATCTCAACCTCATTAATGTTCTTGTAGCTGAATGAACACAACCCCCACAGGCATGCCCTGAAATCTAGTGGAAAGCCTGTTCGGAAGAGCGAGTAAAGCACGTTATAACAGGAGATCTGGAATGGGATGTTCAACAAGTACATATGGGTCTGATGGAGTCACTACAAGGAAGACCAGGTCTCAAAAACACATTTCTAGATCTCAGAAGCCACAGACTGCGGTCTCAGATCCAGATGGGAATTCTTGTTATCCAGAGTGTGATCGCCTCGCCGATCTCATCTGTGCATGAAGACAGAACGGCAACGCAGCAAAAGGACTAAATGCTACAGCAGCTATGCGGAAAAACAGCCAGTCTCACGCAACAAAGACAGCAAACCGAACGCTGCTCGGCCACCAGAAAGCTCATCAGGTAGCGTAACGACATCATAAACATCTCGAACAATGCCGAGAGGGACTTGATGTACGAATGTCGCTCGGCTCATTAATCCACATTAATGCCCACCTGATTCATCCAGCAGATTTACTAACTCTGCGTATGGAGGCCTTGCAGTGCCACAAAGGCGTCAGTCTTACATGAGATTTATAACTTTATAACTTCTTGCACTTATTAATAAACAGCGCTTCATGGCTGGAGTGTTAATTAAAAGTGAAATGTGTAAAAATACCACTTTTTTTGCTCTCTTTTTTTACATTTCTATGGCTATGAATGACCGAGTGAGCTGTGCTAATTTATTTCCGACAACTAAAGCAGAAATAACAAAGACTGTGATGGAAAACACACAAACTGATTTAAAGAAAGCTATAAAAATAATCAGGATGTTAGCATACATCACATTTCTGTGAACACACGCACACACACACACACACACTGTTGGCATCCTCCTCACACACGAATTACCTTTACATTCTGATTTGATCATGATTCTTATTATTTGCATCCAATATTCCCCCCAATTGAGTTCTACCCCACTAGCACGCCACTAGCACGAGTCTTAGCAGCTAGCAATTTGAGAAAATGAGCGCTAACACTTGCTTGCTCTTAGACACATCAAATCCGCTATGTCTTTTTCATTCCTGCTTACGCAACAATACACCAAAGCTGAATGCACACTAGGGAGAAGAAAGCCATGAATATTAAATATCCACTCAGCAGGTGAGGTGAGGATGCGAATCGCTCCGAAAACACAAAGGGATCTGTAGAGCTCCTGAGAGTTCATGTGGAATCAGTAAAAGCCACGAGAAACATTTCTGGCTGAATTTCAAACGTTGTTTACTGTCTTGCAAAATGTAAACAGCTAGGAAATGTTTATTTTGTTAGTTAAAGTATATAGATATCATCTCAGTGTAACTCTACTGTAAATGTAGCTTACATCCATTTTAGTTATCTAGTTATCTATGTATTTAGCGTCATTTAGAAACTCGGTGAGTACGCAGGTAATATTAACCACCTGATGTTTCTTGGGTACATACAAGTCAGTGTATTTTTGTGACAGAAGTTATTTAACCCTTTCACTGGTGTTCCATTCTGCCAGACAACTTATTTTCAATCAGTATAAACAAACTCAACAACCTTGTGTAAAAAAAAAAGTACAGTTGTTGGGATCTGTGTGTAGAGTATCGTGACTCTGTGTTTAGGTGCTGGTGAGAAAGACGATGGGAAAGTGGAAGGGAGGGTAGTAAGCCCCCTGCTGGGCAAACAATTCACAATTCTCCACAATAAGGCCCTGTTTACACTAGTTTTAAAATGAAAACGATCCTCGTCCACACTGACATTTCCGCTGTGTTTCAGAAACGATCTCCGTCTACACTACATGATCGAAAACACATGTCACATGACCGTTCATGCACACTGAGCATGTGCATGTTGGTTGCTAGTCCAAACCGGCGTTCCATGTAGGGCAGGGGTGCACAATACGTCGATCGCGATCGACCGGTCGATCGCAAAGGAAGTGCGGGTAGATCGCCATTTTAAAAAAATATATAGATGTTAGCATTTATGTACAGGACAGCCAGTCTGAGATCTCGTCTTTTCTCTCACCACACGTGTGATCAAACACGCCAGCACTAAAGACTAGCGAGGGAAATCACAGAGTTAAGTTTTTTCAGTCTTTTAAAGACAAAACCCAGCTCCCAGTGTGCACACTGACATCAAATTGATACCATGCCCGCAATGGTTGGCAGCGCAAATGGATTTATTGCCAAGTGCAGGGAAGGCGATCTGAGGATGAAACTAACCAGGATTCCCTCAGTAGCGGCAAGCGAAGAGGGAAGAGCCCAGCGTCAAATCCCCGTCCCCTCGCGGGCGTGGGGAAATGTGGCGTACAGAAGTCCACATCGCCTGGTGTGGGCCGGGGGCCTGAGTCTTTCTGATGGAGGCTCAGCCCGTGGACAGTGTGAAGCTGGTACGCTCCGCTGGGACGCGGAGTTCCCGGAGTCGGGTTGCTTGGGAATGCAGCCCAAAGCAGGTGGTTATGGCTATCTGAGGATGAGATTTTGAAACTACAGACGGACACTCAGCTGAGGTCCAGGTCTCATGGACGGTTTTGGAACTTACTCACAGGGGAAAAGTACCCAAACATGAGGAAATGTGCAACCTGACTGACTGCATTATTTGGCTCTACTAATTTATGTGAGTCAGCCTTTTCCTACATGAAGATTATTAAGTCCAAATACCATTCCACAAAGACTGATCATCATTTGGAGGCCTGCTGGAGGCTGGCTACCGGCAGCTACTGTCTGGACTATGCAACCCTGACTGATTCTATTCAGTGCACGTCATCAGAGTAAAGTACTGACCAAAAATGTACTGTGTAGTGTGTATGTAGTGTGTCATAAGGGCTCATGCAGTTATGCAAGGTACATGAACATATATTGTGTGTTTGATATTTAAAATAAAGAAATACTTATGCAAATTCTTAAAGCTCTGAGTGTCTACTTTCATATGAGCCATCAATCACTACTGTGCAGTGTAAATTCACTGCTGAACAAAGGCACGCCCAAAACAGGCGCGAACTTCAAAACTGATCTAATTTAAAGTCCAAAATCGGATCATTAACGAGATAACATGCGCTCAATTTAATGTAAGAAAATGTTCTTATCTCCGCTGCTTATTTTTCATACGGACAAAACCGTGTGCACAGTAATGAATCTATAATGATGTTGGACTCGAGGAAATAACTATCCTAGTTCGCTTCTTGCTAGTTGATCTGTTTACTAGAGCTTTCCAACGTTTTTTTGACTAGCATTTCTCTGATCGACGGAACCCCAGAGAACGACCAGCTGCGAAGGCAGACAAGAAAGCGGTAAGACTGTCGTTCGAGAACGGAGAACCGGTGCACAACCCTCGAGCGTTCGCTTTGGGAGCGATCGAAATAATTATCCCTATTCAAAACAGACAACTCCGTTAAAGAAAACAAATGTAAGAGCACTTAAGATTTGACTTTAAAGACTCTTACTCTTTGCGCAAAATAGTCTAAACCTATTTGTTTGGGGGGGGGGGGGTATTTTTTCTTCTTCTTCCGTCGTGATGGCGGTTAATCACCAGGCTTTTTATTTCTGCGGTAACTCATCTTAAATTCCTTCATCATTAAAACAAGCCCAGATATTTAATTTCTCTGTGCGTAATGATTAAGCGGCAGCACGACGCAGCGTTTATTGTGCCAGAGCCATAATTCAGTCGTTCTCTCGTTACTGAAAGCAAGGGGAAAAAAAGAATTTCAGGAGCAGAGTCAATAAATTGCGAGTCAACAGGAAGCGGGGTTAAGGAGCCGACAGCGGCAGTTCTGGGGTTTGAACTTTTTTCTTCTTCTTTTAATTCCCAAAGCAAGCCACTGCTCAGTTCACTTTTAAATTCAACAGAGAGGCTGATGACTTGTTTCGTGATCCACAGATGTTGGTGTCACTCCAAAAAGCAGTATGTGACTATCTTCAATAAACAAAAATTGTGATTGCAGTCAAATTGTTTATTTAAGAGAAATACAACACTTCAGGAAGTCCTGATACTGAAAAAAAATTGACACCCCCCCAAATGGTTCAGTGTATTATCTCTGCCACGTATGTCTTGATTTTATGGAGATGCCGGTGATCCTGACCCTTTCTTCTCTCTGGACCTGCCTGATCCATCCTGATGCCATCCATCCTGATGCGCTCATCAACTGGAGGCTACGTTCTGCCACTGAGGATGACCCCAAGCGGTGCAGCCTGGAGATCGCTGAGGACGGTGCCATTTGAAGTACCATGGAAATGGTTTTGGACCTCATTTCCACATGGTTATTCTCGCTATGGTATTCTGGGACGACGGTTGCTGCGATGGCCTTGGGACTGCAATTACCTCGTACAGTTTTGCACTCAGGTCTCCTTTAGTAAACAGTGGACTAGTTCAACAAACAGACTTTATATAAAAACCACAATGAACCTTCTTTTATTTCACACTATCCGTTGTTACCCAGATGAGGATGGGTTTCCTTCTGAGTCTGGTTCCTCTCAAGGTTTCTTCCTTATATCATCTTAGGGAGTTTTTCCTCGCCACCGTCTCGCTCAATGGGGATAAATTCACATGCTTAAAATCTCTATCCTGTGTTTATATGTTTCTGTAAAACTGCTTTGAGACAATGTCCATTGCAAAAAGCGCTATACAAATCAAATTGAATTTAACTGTGTCTTAATCGCACTGTGTGTATACCTGGTGCATTTTCTTGTGTATTTCATGTTTTGTTTTATTTTGTTTTTTACTGTTGTCAGTCAAGTTACCTCGTGTGTGCGTTCTCTTAGTATTCTTAAGCCCTGTCCTCCATTTTCAGGAGAATTCTAATCCACATGAACGTTTTTTTTTTTTTTTTTTAAATATCTCTATCCACACAAAACAGATACTTGAGAACATGACTTTAGTAAGTTACTTGAGTAGTATTTCCTTTTATCTGAAGCTGCACTGTTATGTGTAGTCTCTTGAAGTAATTGCAAGAAATTCATTGTGCTTTGGTGTACGTGGTGATTAAATGCATGCACGCACGCACACGCACACACACACACACACACACACACACACACACACACACACACTTCATTTCCTGTGTCTAAGTTTCGTTCTAATTAAGTCTGAAGATGACCGAGGCTTCAAAGTTATCTGTTTCAGCAAGTTTCTCCATTTATAATAAATTGCCTTTTGATGCAATAAATTTGTAATAGCACTTTGAAATTCAAAATGAAATTCACCAGTACTGTCTTTGTAAAAAATAAATAAAATAAAATAAAAAATCAGTGACAAAAATGACTCACTGTAGGAAACTCTAGATGTCACACACACACACACACACACACACACACACTACACAAACTCGCTACACAAACACACGATGTCTGTCATCACCTCAGCTCACTCTTACTCCACAAGTTCACGCACACCCAGGATGAATCATGATGTCGGAACCGATCCTTCGACGTGAACCGAGTTTGCCGTTCTGCTGTACTGCTTCCATTCCTGCTCCAGCGGCTCAACACTTTATTCTTCTCCACTTCACTCGTCCTTGCTCTTTTGTTCCAGACCCATGAGCTGAAGATCCTTCGAAATGAAGGCATGCCTTACATTTTTATAGTTTGCAGTCAGTAAGGAATGAAACACTCCAAGTGGTGCTGTTATAGGAAAATAATCAATGCTGGAATGGTGTGATGAACTGGAGTTAGTGTTACAACACCAATACGCATTTTGTTCCTTTTATATTCCTGTTAAATTCCTTTTATAACAATTCACCATCAATTACAGGGAAAAAAGATTGAAAGAACTTTTTTGTACTTTTTATCCATTTACAGTATAGTTACATTCGTTCATGCGGAACATCCCTGAAACAAGTCCCTCCAGGATTTCATGATTTTCCAATCAATCTTAGCAAAATCAAGCAAACTCACCAATATTCGGAAGAGCTTGCGTTTATTTTTCCAAAATTGCTGCGGATTATCATCAGACGCGTCACATGAAATCATCATGACGCACAATCAGCCAAAGCCCTCTTCGAATCACATGCGTTGAACGTGAGTACGGCTAAACGGTCACGAGTAGTCTGAGTAGTTTTCCGTTAAAAAAAGTCTGCAAGTTGCGTCGCGGATATTTTTAAAAAGGCGCAGCAAAATCAGGCATTTTTGGCCGAGTCGATCACAAAAAAACAACTCAGCAAAATCCTTTATAGACTCTATATAACGATAAACACTCTATTTAATGTGTGATATAGAAAGAACATAAATGTAACATTAGCTAGCTAGCTTCGACTAACTGTACGCCCTGCGTTTGTTTTTATTGACAAAATAAAAGTCGACGCTCCTGCATTGTTATTTTCTATTGGCTCGCAAGGTTGAATTTCAGAAATCCACGGTCAGTATTAGTATACAATACATAGTATTTTTTAAAAGTGTTATAGATAGTTAGGAGCATAGGAAATGTAAGGAAACGTAACGTAATCTGCGTCTTTCACGTCTCACAGGGAGAATTTTATTCGGTTCGATTGTTGCTTTGGCAGAAAAAGAAGAAAAGCGTGACTCCTATGATCACTGAAGCACAAGGTTAAAAAAGAAAAAGTAAATACTGGCAGTTCTGCTTATGGTTTGGAGCAAGTCATGACAGCCTTGGGTGATGGTGTATCTGTGAGCCTAGGAGATGCTGGTTAAACATCATAAGACAATAAAAAAGATAGTATGTAATGCTCAGCCTCTCTGGAATTATGAACTTATTATCACACGGCCGTCTTCATAACAGACAATCACTTATTCAATAATTCTGTCAGTAACTACCTACACAGCACACAGTATGTCCGTTTATATTTGAGAACAAATAAAAGGCGAGAGACAAATGAAAAGGGAGAACAGACAAGAGGCACACAATGTGTATCTGTACTGAGAGAGAGAATAAAAAAA
Source organism: Noturus placidus (assembly GCA_022414735.1). Lineage (NCBI taxonomy): Eukaryota > Metazoa > Chordata > Actinopteri > Siluriformes > Ictaluridae > Noturus > Noturus placidus. The sequence goes on along the minus strand of JAFFST010055143.1, from coordinate 149,556 downwards.
CAAAACAAAACAAAAGAAAAAAAACATCCGAGCTTTGGACTGGAGAGGGAACAGGACCCAAACCCCCAAAGCAGAGCACTGAGATGGAATCAGAGATAAATATGAGAGAGCGAGAGAATCCGAAGGTCAGGACGGAGAGATGAAAAGAGCACAGCAACAAAGGAGATCAAGGCTGAGAGATAGAGAGAGAGCAAAGCACAGAGTTTGGAATGATACAATATTTTCATGAGTGGGAAGACACCAGACACGGAGAAAGATCTGGTGTTCTAATGATGTCATTTCCCCTGAATACGAGCATACTACTGTTTTATTCATTTTCAGTGGAATTGTAATCGTAATGGCATTCTACGACCGTCAACGTGATTAATATGGCAGGATCGGTTAATGGCCGATCGTATTTCACTGTATGTTTGTGATCCCCCGTCTAGGTGAAAAATGGTGTTCTGGGGTGCGCGTCGACCGAACCTGTGGTCTAGTCTGCATCAGATATCCGAGTAATGAAAGTACCACAAGACAGGAAAACTTTGGCTCGGGCTCTCGGGTGGGAAAGATACTCTGTCCGTCCTGTCAATCACAGTGACGCCAGCCAACCGTAGGCGAGTGTGAGCTCATGTATGTGGGAGTGGATGGATAGCGCTTACCTCCGAGTGTGTTACGCAGTACGACATGTGTAAGAGGAAGCACGTGCTAGCCTTCGACCTCTCCGGTTGTGTAGCTGTGTTAGCAGAGAACTGGCAAAAACAGGTTTTCGCATATTTGCTCTGCCATGAAAGAAAACCTTCCCTACCTCTGAACTAATTAATAATAATAATAATTTGTATAGCGCTTTTTACAATGGACATTGTCTCAAAGCAGCTTTACAGAAATATCATTTTTACATTTACAAGTGACTTACTAATGAGACACATTCACACACCA
>JAFFST010055143.1:126286-148618 GCA_022414735.1 Noturus placidus | reverse complement strand
CCAACCCCACGGTTGGTGGATTAGTGGACAACCCGCTCTACCGACTGAGCCACAGCCGCCCATACTAGTCCATACCCAGTTGTTATGCCACCTTTTCTTACTTATTATTCTTCTTATATTTCTTCTTCTTTTTCTGGCTAGGGTGTCTACGGTAGCCCATAGGACCATCTGGTAAAAAGTTAGTTATGAAATTTGCCTCATTGTTTGGGGAGGGTCTAAGAAACATTTTTTTTTTACCAAATTTGGACCAGGTGCTGCCAAAGCTCTAGCGCCAAATTTGGGCCTAAATTAAAGTACCACACAGAACCTTCTATTGTCTACATTCATCCAAAACGCACCACACTCACCATACACATCACACAGTAATTTTATCTGGCATTTTAATTTCCTCATCCACTCCTGAAGAAAAGTTCATCTCACTGTTTCTGCCTCTGGCTGCAGGACAACTGCCACTGGATTTAGACGGATAATTTGGGTAGTCGGACCAAGCGACAGCTCTGCACTTGTTATCGCTAGCATGCCTGTGTCATATTCCAGTGCCCTTTAATTTATGACCTTGTCACGAGGGAACACCTTCTCACTACGAAGTCTTTTTTTTTTACATTCTCATCATGCCAGTCAAACACCAACCCACACACACACCCACACACACACCCACACACACACACACACACACATACACACACACATGGACACATCCATCGCCCACACACACAGCACCATCAGGGAGAATCTCAGGGTAAATGAACGAGCGTGAGTGTGGAGTAAAATCTTTATGGGGAAATGGACAGATGGCTTCACAGAGCACTGGTGAGTGAGCCAATAAGCTAATGGCTAATGGCTTCTCAGCTATATTTCACTGTACCCTGCAAACATTTCATTTATATCTGTTTGACCGTGCTCACATTCATGATTAAGGGGTAAAAACAAAATGTTAACTTTTATGCAGAATAACGCAGTTGGTTCTAGCACTTTCCGGGAAACACGGATATGAACAGGCGGAAAAAAACTTTAAAAATATCATGATGCTAAACAGAGGTAAAGTATCATGCTAAGCATCATACTAGCATGATCAAATATTCGTAATGATTGGCAAGCCTCATGATAGCATGATCTAATACGTCACACTGATCACGCTTAGCATCACAATAGTACTATGTGATAGGTGTAATAATTGATAGATGATGCTAAGTATGATTTCGACACTGCTAAGGATTGTTGCTAGCATGATCAAATGCATAATAATTATCCCAAGCTTTGTGATATTGATGTAATAAGTGCAACAATTTATATTCATGACATAGAGTACAATTCGGATAATGCTAAGCATTGTGCTAGCATGATCTGATAGCCATAATTGACAGACAATGCTAGGAATGATTCAGATGCAACTAAGCATTGTGCTTGAGTGATGAAACACATAATGGTTGACACTGATCATGCTAAATATGATTCGATGAAGTTCATTATTGAAACCTCATACTTTTGATCTAATAGACATACCAATTGATACTGACAATGCTAAGTATGATTCAGACACTGCTAAGCATCGTGCTAGCATGATCTTATAAGCATAGTAATTGATAGATGATGCTTAGTATGGTTGAGAAGATGCTAAGCAGGATCAGATTTGCATGAAGATTGACACTGATGAAGCTAAACATCATGCTAGCATGATTGAAAAAATGATTCACAATGACGAAGCTTAGCATCATAATAGTATAGTACTACCTGATAACTGATAGTATTAGATACTAAGCATCATTCTCGCTTGAAGAAATGCATAAACATTGACAGCGACGATGCTAAGATTGATTTTGATGAAGTGAAGCATCACGCTGACACGATCAAATATACATAATGAGTCATATTAATTTTGCTAAGCCTCTTGATTTCTATCTAACATACATGCCAGGTCATAGTGATGATGCTAAGTATGATTCAGACACTGCTAAGCATCATGCTAGCATGATCTAATAAGCATAATTATCGATAGCTGATGCTACGTATGCTTGAGATGGTGCTAAGCGTGAGCAAATTTGCATAATGATTGGCACTATTGATGCTATAGGCTTGATTCTGATGATGCTACACATCATGCTTGGTTCTCTAATATGCATAAATATTGACACTGTGGATGTGAGAGATAATTTGTGTTTTCTTTCAGTAATAGCGACTGCTGAGAATACTGTACCCAGCATGCCTGATCTTTAAAGCCTTGAAAGATACCCAGAAGCCCTGGCACTTTTCGTTGGATTTTATGTAAATAAAGTACAGAGCCATAATCCTTATTCTATATATACCAATTCGTAATGTACACTATCAAGGTGACAGGCTATTTATGCTGACAGTGCAAATGTACTCACACAACAGTTTCAACAAGGATTCGTTTTAATAATATTTATATAGTATAATGATTCAAATATTAATATTTCTTTCCAGTCAGACTTGTTCAGTTCATTGATTTTGGCCGACGTACAGCTATTAGTCGTGGCTGCTATTTGGCTGGAATGTAAAATCCACAGCCACACAGGCCAAGAAAAGAAGCCTTGTTAGCAAGCTGCTCTGTGTGCTGAAAACTGTAAGCTGTTCTAGAATAGCTGTCATGGTGAATAGCAAAAATATAAGAACTTTTATTCTGTCAATAGGAAGCCAAGCACCAAAGGAGCACATTATTGTTATACCTTTGCTTATTATTCTTCATCCATTTCTTCTTCTTCTTCTGGCTAGGATGTCTATGACAGCCCATAGAACCATCTGGTAAAAACTTTGTCACACTGGACCAAAATTTGTCACACTGGACCAAATTTGGGCAAAGTGCTGCCAACACTCTAGCGCCACCATTGCTCAAATTTAGGCCTAATTTGGAAGTATGTTCATGGTCATAATGTTTGATCCATGTGTCCAAGATTTAAAATCCAGGCAAATGAGTTCCATGCCATGAGTTCCTATGACATTAATTTCTGCCAAATAAGATTATCCGATTATCTTGAATTTTGTGAAAAAATGATTTTTCGCTACTCCTCCAACATATTGTGTCCAATCATCACCAAATTTGGCCCACATTATTGTCAGAGCAACTCTCATAAAAGTTATTCAAAATTTTTGAATGGTTTGCCAGTAATGGGCCAATGACTCTGACAATGAAGCCACCAAACAGAATGTGAGGCTGTATCTCGACTATATAACGACTTTAATCATTGACACCTACAGGTCAAAAGCTACAATAACATGCCAAAAAGCTTCTATCTAAGTGCCATTTTGCTATTCCTGAGACAGCATTTTCAATAGTGTTTAGAACACCACTTTTAACCACTTGCCTTTCAAATCAGGGATGGAAAATGCATGCTCAAGACGGGAAACAGCACTAGCTTTTATTAAGATGATGTCCTCGATGTCCTTAGGATGATACCATAAATTAATGAAGAGTGTCATGTTTGTTTTTCATTTTGGCCTCGCGTGACTTTCTATAATTTTTTTAATGTAATTCCAGCTAGTACATATATTTCAGCTTGATTTATTGTGGTTATATCAAACTGCCAGACAGAGGCCCTGGAGCCGATATGACGCAAATAAAAACAAGCTTATGTTCAGGTTCGGAATTGCACATTTTGTTACTCAAACTCCATCCACATAGCGGCCTGAACATGGACGTATGCAATGCCAGTATTATAATATCTTACTGTATATGATCAACTCAACTCTGAATACGGCCCACTATATCAACCCTCTTTCGTTCTTTCTCTCTATCGCTAAAGCTTGACAATGGGTCTGTGGCCCTGTGAAATGGCATGTTTCGGAGGGTCAGAAGAGGGCAATGTGGTGGGCTGTTCTAATCCCAAATCATACCGAGAGACAGAACTAGAAAGCGAGAAAGAGTGAGAAAGACTCACATCACAGAAATGACTTGGACTGCTAACAAGGCACACATCGAATCACATCCATGATAAATCGTTTTACTTACTCACTCCGTCTCGCATCGTCCTCGCTTTGCAAACACAGACGTGTACACACACTTGCATCCTTCCTCTCCATCTCTTTCTCTCTCGCGCGCTTATTCAGTATGCGTGCGAGTGCTTTGCTCCAGTACACCGTGCGCTGAATGGCGAATCAACATGTCGAAGCAACCCCTGAGAGCCGGCTGCCATTGTTAAAGATTTTTCAAGACTGCGACAACATAAACACGGCTGAACACGCTATTCGAGTACATTAATCACAGTATTTACTATTATAGCTAGAAGTACATGACACCAAACACTGTTTTGTACCACAGCACTGATGAATCCTTGATTCTGATTGGTCCGGAGGTGTTGATGAATTTAGTATAGCAAATCTGACAGTCTTGTTGAACTAAAAAAGAATATATATATATATATATATATATATATATATATATATATATATATATATATATATATATATATTGGAACAGAGCATAAGATGCTGGCAGGGGTTCCCTGAAGGGTAATGTGTTTATGTCAATGTGTTTATGTTAAAACGGTAATGAAATGTGTCCGTAAATGGAAAGAGCACTAAATTGTGCTGGACTGAAGAAACTGACACGCGGCATGGTGTGCACATCTATCCGACCTGTGCAGTACTTCCCAGTTCTCATGCTAATGTAATGAGCTGGAGCTGATGGCCTACTCGCACACCTCAGCGAGAGAACTTTTTGAAATGTTTTTTACTAGGAATAGCGATAACACACAGCCTATTTGTTGGGTTGGGGAGGCTGGGGATGACAAGAACAACAATAACAACTTTGGCTGATTGCTAACGAGGCTAAGCGCAGACTCCGCATATTGTACTTCAGCACCTCAGCACTTTTAGCAGAGTCGGTCATGGACAATTACACCGACTGGAGTTTGTGAGGAGAAAACAACATGTGCTTCGGGATGAACAGAATGGTGTAAAGATGATAAAGTTTTTGTTTGGTTTGCTATTTGTTGAAGAAGTACAGTGTGAGCTAGTTAGCTAACCAATGAGAAAGATTAGCAGGATGCGTGAGCCATGTTTACTCCTGATACTCCAGAAAGGATTTACTATCGGACTAGGACAATCGGAAGCTAGGAAATCTCTTCATGAGCATATTAAGCCTATAAAGGATCCAATGAGAAGCTGGTTGGTCATGAAATCTGTTCCTTTACAAGAGCTTCTCTTACAGGGCGGCTGTGGCTCAGTCGGTAGAGCGGGTTGTCCACTAATCGTGGGGTTGGTGGTTCGAATCCCGGCCCGGATGATCCCATGCCAAAGCGTCCTTGGGCAAGACACTGAACCCTAAGTTGCCCCCGATGGCAAGCTAGCACCTTGCATGGCAGCTCTGCTACCATTGGTGTGTGAGTGTGTCTCATTTGTAAGTCGCTTTGGATAAAAGCGTCTGCTAAATGTAGCTAACAGCTACATATTTTAGTGCTAACACTACTAACGTGAAACTCCAAGCAGGCAGAGAGATAAAACTAAATGCTTATTTAATTTTGGCAATTGTATTAGATCGTGTTATCATTTGTGATGTTGAGGCACTCTGTTTCCCCCTCTCTCAAAGTTTTGATGGAGTGTTACAAAGTGCTGACACGTGAGACTCTTTCTGACCAATCAGATTGGAGAATTTAACAGCACTGTGGTATAAACATAAATAACAATACATAGATAGACTGGTTTCTTAAAGGTATTACAGTATATTATATTATATTATATTATATTATATTATATTATATTATATTATATTACATTATTTTATAGCAGCTAGCTAAAAGTTACATACATAACCTTACTATCTAGCTAACTCAACAGTGTTTTTCAAGGCAGCTTACGAGTTTTGACAGCTTGTAGCTATGTCATTTTAGCCCCACCCCCTAACCTTTCCACTTGGCCTTACCCATAAAAAATGTCAGAATCATGAGATATTTAGGTCAAAGCATTTGTAACCATGTGCTTTTTCAATGAAACCTGCGATTCGTAAATGTAGCCTCAATGTGCATCAATCGTAATTTATTATTGCAACGTTAATTAATGAAATGACTTATGCACACCTTACAAACATACGTAAGGTGTGGAGTCTAGGACAGCGATTATCCATCTTAAAAGACGAAAATGTTAGTAGCTAAAATTCAGGGGGTTTCTTTGTTTTAGCCCCACCCCAGGTCTGTTCACTTAGCCTCACCAATCAGAACATTGTGTGGACATAGTTCAATGTTTTATTCAAAGCCTTTCAAATTGTAGCTTTGTGAGATTTTCTTTTCAGTTAAACCAGTGTTCCGTAAATGTAGCCTAAAAGTGCGTAAAAAATTGTGAATCGCAACATGACACAAAACAGCTGTGAAATTTAGTGTAACTTAGATTACTAGGGAAAGATATATTTAGTTGATTTGCTACTTAATTGATCCACTTACGTACAAGTTACAAACCTACTTCGACTAAACTAGTAGCTATGAGCTTTTTTTAAATGGCGCACATATATAGCGCTTTTATCCAAAGCGTTTTACACTGTGTCTCATTCACCCATTCACACACACACTCACACACCAATGGTAGCAGAGCTGCCATGCAAGGCGCTAACTTGCCATCGAGGGCAACTTAGGGTTCAGTGTCTTGCCCAAGGACACTTCGTCATGTGGAGCCATGTGGGCCAGGAATCAAACCACCAACCCTACGATTATGGACAACCCGCTCTACCACCTGAGTCACAGCCGCCTTTTTTTTACTTGTTATAAATGTTAGCATCGAAGGTCCAAAGAATGTCTATCCATCCTCTACCGCTTACTACTTTATCAGGGTCACAGGGAACCTGGAGCCTAACCCAGGAGGCATGGGGCGGGGTACACCCTGGACAGGGTGCCAGTCCATCGCAGGGCACAATCACATACACACTCCCACACCTCATACACTACGGACATGCCAATTAGCCTACCATGCATGTCTTTGGACTGGGGGGGGGGGGGGGGGGGGATCGGAGTGCGCAGAGGAAACCCCCGACGCATGGGGAGAACACACACCACACACACATAGTTTGTAGCTATAGACATAATGTTGAGTCCTCGGTGGGACTCGAACCCTGGAGGTGTGAGGCGAACGTGCTAACCACTAAGCCACTAATCTATAGTTTGTAGATATAGACACAATGTCCACAAACACCTGCACAACATTTCTTCACGTATCCAAAAGATTTAACAGTGAACCATGTAAATGCTGCAACTCAGTAAATGTCACTTTGTCATATTTTTTTTTGAACGTCACATTTAAAAAGTCCATGCTGCGTTAATATAAAGCACAGAGCAAATGGGACTAAATTGAGTATTGGGTTGTTGTTGTTGTTTTTTTTGTCCTTTTCATGGTGCTATTAAGTATAAAAATATTCTAATCCTTCAGCATGTGTCAATATCAAAATAGCACCAGGTCCATATTCCTAAAGCAGTCATTCTACTTAATAAACACAAATAAAGCCTGACTTTGCTAAAATGTACATATTATATTTTTTGTTGATCTTGGGAAAGGAGGTATTTTTAGACGCTCTGACCTGCAGAAGGATTTTTCTGACTTAGAATGTCATACCCTCCATCGAAGCACACAGTCGGTGAGAATTACGAATGATGATGTAGGTCAAGACAAAGTGGAACTGTTTGCTTATGTAAGTATTTCTTCACTCTCTGGCCCAACTGGCTTTCAATTACTGTCATCTCCACGCATCAGTCATTGGAAATTGTGGTCTGGAACGCGTCGTGAATCTTAATCGTGACGGTATATTTTTAAAAGTGCATTGAAGTGAACAGTGTTTCGACTTTTTATGTCCTTAAAATAATGCAGCTTTGCTTTTTGTATACGTATGTGTTTAGTGCTCTAAATATCAGTGACTGTATCTGGATTCAACCCCAAAGTGGGTGTGGCTTAAATCAGAAGGTTCTTTCTTTCTCCTATTTCCCAATGTATAAATTGTAAATGTATTTGTTCTCTGTGTAACTGTCCCTGCTGCTTTCAGCTCATCCTGCAAACCTTTTTCGAGTGACCTCTGGCTTCTCTCTTCCCTTCCTTATCATTATTCCAAGATCGAGAGTTGTGATATCTTGCATGGAGCACCTGTCGGATAATTAATTATAATTAATCAGAACACGGGTTTCAATTAAATTCAATTTGATTTGTATAGCATTTTTAATAATGGACATTGTCTCAAAGCAGCTTTACGGAAACATATAAACACAGAATAGAGATTTGAAGTGTGCGAATTTATCTCTATAGAGCGAGATGGCGGAGAGGGTGGTGAGAAAAAACTCCTTGAGATGATATGAGGGAGAAACCTTGAGAGGAACCAGACTCCGAAGGGAACACGTCCTCATCTGTGTAACAACGGATAGTAAAAGAAAGTAAAAGAAAGTTCATTATGGTTTTTATATGAAGTCTGTTCACTAAAGTGTATGTGGTAATTGCAGTCCCAAGGCCATATTAGAAAACCGTAGTCCCAGCAACCATAGCAAGAATGCCCATGTGGAACCAATGGTTTCACAGAGTAACACGCCCCCTAGACTTGATCTCTATCGGCCCTTGAGACCTTGATATGTACAATATACTTCCGCAACACGTCATCAGCAGTACTCAGTGTAATCAATGAGGAAATATTACGTCCAACATAAAAGACTCTCAGGCTCTTGGTTACAATACAACGTCATGAATGAAATGCTGCTAAATTCTGGAACAGAACGGTAAACTGGGATTTCTGGGAGCTTCTGGTGGTGTAAAGTTTTTTTTTTTCTTTTACATAAGAGCCCCTAGAAGCATGACACCACTAACTTGCTAACACAAGGGTTTGCATTCTGTTGGCATTTACACTCACAGACTACCCGAGAGTTTAATTCGGACCTGATGGAGAACCCAAGAAGCAGAGAATTGAAGAAAACTGAGACTACCAGGTACAATTTGCTCGATGGACTGTTGTGCCTTTTTAATAACAGACCTTAAACCACTTTATTTTCTGTCCAATATCATCTATCTTAGCCTTTTAGCTATTGAGCTGATGCCGATTGTCCGTTTTATTCATTAAGCCGGTGCTCTTTGGGCCGATTTACAACGAGGATACTTTCTACTGCATCGTATGTCCACTTAAAGAGAGCAAGAGTGAGAGAGAGAGAGAGAGAGAGAGAGAGAGAGAGGGAGAGAGAGAGATTTAATGGATTTACATCATTTCAAGTCCATCTAGATTATATACCTGATTGATATTAGAGGTAAAACATGTCCAGACATTTTCCTCCTTCCATTCAAGAAAGGGTTAGACAAGCCTCAATGCCAGATGTATGAATGTTACTGAATACGAAAAACGTTATACAGAACAAACAGATCATGTGTACTGAATACAAAGACAATTAAAATCAGTAAATGAGCAGGAAGGATTAAGCTATCATAGTGAGACAATATTATGACGCAACACTCAAGAGGGAAAAAAAAGCTAAGAGCATAGCGGAGGGCAAATATCTTAATCATCCCTATATCAGTACTATAGGCTCGATAATGTGCAGGCAGAAAGATAGGTGTGCCACACAAGGTTTCCTTACCATCGCTCTCAGAACCAATGATAAGGAAGGTAAGGGTGAAGAAAAAAAAAAAGAGTTGCAGGACGACCTGAAAGCAGCAGGAACAACAGTTACACAGAGAACAAATACAGTATGTTTACAGTGTATACTGGGAAATAGAAGAAAGAAAGAAAGGAAGGAAGGAGGAAAAAAAGAAAGAAAGCCACGTCCACTTTATTATCATTTAAAATAGTAGGGGCAGTGGTGGCTTGGAGGTTAAGGATCTAAGTTACTGATTGGAAGGTCGGGGGTTCAAACCCCAGGACTAACAAGCTGCCATTGTTGGGCCCTTGTGCAAGGCCCTTAACCCTCTCTGCTCAAGGGGCGCTGTATCATGGCTGACCCTGCACTCTGACCCCAGCTTCCTAACATATTGGGATATGCAAATAAATTTATTTCACTGTAATGTATATGTGACTAATAAACACTCATTATCATTCTCATTAAGCCACGCCTACTTTGGGTTTAAGTACAGATACAGATACTAATACAGCTCATGGCATTATGTTACCTCTCTAGCTAGACCTTTCTATCCGCTATATTTTTTCTTAATTCGAACACAACCCACAGGTGAAGGATGACAGAACGCAACGACAACGTCCATAAACACAAAGTGTTTTCTGTCCTCCATTTGTTTTCCATGTGAGACGAGTCCATCCTTGTCTCACATCTCTCAAAGGAAACGATGATGAGGAAACGAAAAGGCCAAGTCATGCCAGAGAAGATTTCTGCTGCGTCTCAGGGAAGCAGTGACAAGCGCTCAGCGCCGTTTCTCCATTATGTCACCATGTCAGCGTGTTTAGCATGAGCAGGCTCACAGGCTTCCTGTGAAAGACAGCAAGTGTGTTCTTTGATAGCTTCCTGCAAGCGACACCAAGACTGATGTGGCCCTATCGGGAGGAGCGTGGATCCTCTCTGTGCACGCGTGACAGAGAAGGTTCCGTCACCCCCCGAAGCAATTAATAACTCTGACTCCCGGCAAAATTAATTAGGTTTGCTATATCAGGAATTAGACAAGGCTGGAAAAAGCAGCAGCAGGAGTAGCTCGACGAGCTCATGAATTGCGAATAAGAGTGCTTCGCTGTGTCGACTGTTCGAGGTTGAACCTCAGGATTTTAGCAATCATAATCACACACAAAATTAGTTAAAATATACTCACGCATCAATCTTCAAACAACAAAGGATAATCCAAAACTATTCAGTTGAGAAATAGTGAATATTTAGATGCAGGCAAGGCAAAGCTGGTTAACATACGCCATAGAAACGTACCAATCTCTCGCAACAGGGGATTTGGCAAGACTTCGCGACGTGTGTGTGCAAAACATGTGCTTAAATGGTTCAGAAACATGACCTTAACAGGAAATGAGTAACTAATTAGGATTCTACTGACTAACAAACGCCAAAACAAAAATAGCAGAGTGTGTGTGTGTATTTATATATATACTGTATATATATATATATATATATATATTTTATACACTACATATTAATATAAGCTCTCACGTAACACCAGCCCTAGCTCTGTACAGCAGTTACATGAGAGTTACACACTCTTATGGGTGGAGTTTGTCTAAAGCAGACCTAGACATGTCTCTTAAGGACATTTTTTCTTGCGTGAGATCACCTTGAGTGAGGAGCAGTATTAAGTTCAGTGCCACTCTCTGACGGTTCGATGTAACCACGATATGTCACGTTGAAATTGATGTCTCGGCTGTAAACACGCTCCAAATAAATAAATAAATGACTGGAAGGCTGACATTTGAGGCCGATATAAAAGACATAAACATGACTGTATAAACTGATGAACAGCATTGTCCCTTAAACATGTGTGCAAGCATACACCGTCTTAATTGGAGACATCTCAAGGATCGTATTTTATATGAATAAAGCCAAGAATTCATTTCATAACTCGGAGCCGTAAAGCGTAGCATGCGTGGCTTTTGGTCAGCTTATCCTTCAAGCTGTGGGCGCGAACAGTTTCTAACAAACCGAGCGCTGAATTACAAGCGTGATGAAATAGAATATACACCGCCCACGTTACGATTCCATGACCCTCGATTTAGTTCTTTATGGCTTCGTTGCGTTCTGTATGTAATTAGCTGTCAGACAACAATCCATCGCAGACACTCGGCTACGGTTCTGCTACGTGTCTCAGGATTTCACTTAGAAATCGCCTTGAATACACGCATCGTCCAAATGAATAACTGTAAAAACAGAAGCGGAGAAACAGCAGTAGACCAGTGCTACCTTTTAGTCAAACAATTAAACAATTATTTTCTAATTATTCAATTATTTCTTTTCTCAGCTCGTGTCATCGTCTCCTACAATTCGCCGCTTCAACGATCACCGTCTACAGAACAGAAGTGCAGACACATCCAATCCATTATGCAGTCAGACGTACTGTATATTTAAATACCATGTGCTCAAATTGGCACGCTTTCCCACTCGAGACGGATGCGCTCTATAAAATCGGAGCATCATGCAAATGAAGTTAAAGCTCGAAGCTAAGGCTCCTGGATTTGCTTGACTGACCTCGCTGGAAGGAGGGCGCTTCCAGGAGAGGAGAAAGGGGAAAAACTGCAGCTGTAGAGTACTTTACAACACGTTTACATCCGTTTTGGGATTCAAAACATTTAACATTTTTTAGGGAAGGAGTCTCCAGTGTCAGTGCTTTGTGTACCTTTGTCCGAGGTCCAAAAAAAAAGTTTTCTGACTTAAGAACGGATTAAAGTCGCGATTTAGCGAATAAACACAGTAATTATCTGTAAATCGCTGTGGTAGAAGAGGAATAAAACATATTCAGACATGCTGCTGTGGGAAATCAATCAACTTCAAGCGTCACCTCACACCGTTGCTGATTGTTTTCCTATAACATCACCCGATTTCCTTCTGTCCACAGTAATCCTGCCACCAAGAGGTCAGAAAGGACTTTGGACTCATTTCCAGTGTAATTAAGATGCAAGAAAGCATCATTAATTCACACGTACTATAGCTCACTCAGTGTCCTGGCCTGTCGTCGCGGTGACGATGAGATCTCACCTTCGCTTCCAACACACTTTTTATTTTTTTTATTTAGTCACTCCAGATGCTCAAGACGTGGTCAAATTAATGATGCAAGGAATTAAACGCTCCGGGACATGCTGCTATCGGAAAATGATCGACGTTGGGGTTGCGTGCCAGTAACAACGGCATATCTCATAGACTTTTATTCCTTAATACTGCAGAAATTAATCAACATTAACATTCTGATCTATAGTTAGATTTAATGCTTTGTATCTCGTTCTCCCTTCCCTATCTCGTCCCCCCAGCAACACTATTTTGCCTTCTCTAGAAGTTACAAATAAGCCAAAAAAAAACCACGCTGCTTTTCACGGTTTCAAGAAACCACGTGAAGCATAAAAACTCCTCAGTTCTAAAGCTACAGCTTTACCGCAGTCTCCTACCAAGCACTGACACTGGTGACTCCTTCCATCAATGTTACAAATCTCTTTATATTGAGCATCCACGACGGATACGATAAGCAACCTGTTATTGCGCTTTAATATAAACCCGTTCTAGAAATCAACACCGTCTGACCAATCAGATTCGAGTATATGAATGTTTGGACACCGAACCTACCATGGCTGATCTTTAAAGAAGTGCTTCTTTTTGTTCAAACATCCGCATAGCTGGTTTGGTAACCTAGCAACCTGCTCGTTTGTGTTTCTGTGGTAATGTCGCCGCAGCTAAAGACATGGATTTCCGAGTGATTATTGGTATTGATTGCTGAATTGGTCACTAATTGAATTACGCCGGTAGCTTGTAACGCACACAGGAGATTCTCTGGAGGCTAACAGTCTGCCCGAGGGTGATACGTGGCACTAAAGTGCCTCTGAGACAGCGACTGCGTGCACGTATAAGCGTCGTCGTGATCATCAGCAAAGCACAGATTTGATTAGCGCTGTATTGATTCTTCTCAAGTTTTTTTTTCTATATCCAGGGGACAAATCTTATAAGCAGATCCCTAAACAGAGATCACATGATGCTTATTTGAAATAAAGCTTTTATCACCAGCAGCAACACTCACTGCGTTTTCCGTCCTTTTTTTGTTGTTGTAATAACGGCACAGGAATAATTATTTCAATTAATTGCAGATGACATTTAAGTTAATACAATATCACGTCATCGTAATATCATCATAACGATATCATTATTATGCTTAAATGTGATCATCTATCATAATGGAAGTAAGGAGTAAAGCACTACATGTTGTGTTATTATAGGAAAACAATCAACGACCGGCTGGTGTAGTGGAGCGGAATAACTAATGATTATTTTCCGGTAAAAGCACATCCTGAAGTGTTGTATTCCTCTATTACCACAGCAGGTTGCCAGCAAATACAATTCTTTTATTTATTAAACAACAACAACACATTTTTATCCATTTATAGTTACCTTTCATTTCCGTAAAACAGTTACTTCCTGTTCGCATTTATGTTATAGCACCTATAAACAGTCATTCCCTCGCCATAACACACACACACACACACACACACACACACACACGAAAACCCCACACAGCTTGTCATTTTACTGAGAATCCACAAAGGAATATAAGATCCTCTGTACTGAAGATGTCGGAAACTTTTGTTGATGTCGGTGACTTTTGACACCGGAGACTCCTTAGACAGGTGCTAGCTAAGGACTAGACTAGCGATGTCTCTGTAGCTACAAGAATATGAATAATACAAATGACTTCAAAATTTAGACAAAAATCTCTGGAGTATCAAATTATTCACAGATGTTTTCCTAAAATGCTGAGGGGAAAAAAAAACAAAAACAGCAGCTTCGCTGTTATGATTTTAAGCATGCTAAAATGCTAACCAAGCTAAAATGGCCACCACATTTTGAGAAACATTATATTGCATCATATTCGATTCTTATTTATTCGTATTTATTTAGAAAGCAAAGCAATGAAGATCTAACAATTCTCAAATTCAAATTCCCAACATTGGCCGTCTTGGGCTCTGACCTTCCGAGCTTGAGATGCTTAGAACAGACTAAATTACAGTTTTAGAGCAAAAACAAGGAAGCATTTGAATGATTTTTTTGTTTGTTTGTTTTTGTTATGTTTCGATCAGAAACGCTCAGAAGGGACGGATTGGATTTCTGCAGACGGCGCTAACCTTTTAAAATTGGATTTAAAAAAACAACATTTATGGTATTTGGCAGACACCCTTATCCAGAGCAACTTACAATTACCTCATTTATACAGCTGAGCAGGTGAGGGTTATGGACCTCTCTCAAGGGCCCAACAGTGACAGCTTGGCAGGGCTGGGATTCGAACTCATGACCTTCTGAGCAGAAGTCTGACATCACAACCACTGAGCTTATATATTTGATATATTATCACTTTCCAAAATTTGATACAATCTATGTCCGGCTGTAAATGTGAAACTGGCGTGTCCTGGGCGAGCTCCTACGACACAAATCAGACGAGTGTGGAGAAACCTGACCTGGCGTGATCTTTCGTAAATGCACCTCTATTTTTGTTTGCCGCTCCGAGAGGTCATGAGAATGCATTGTGAGAAATTTTCTTGTATTTTTCTTCACATCTTAATGAGCGTCGTTTTGCATATAGCATAAAGCTGCCAAGCTTTTCCCCAAAGGGGTCCAGCAACCCACAGTTTAAAGGTCAGAGTTATTTTTCCTCTGTGTTTTATTTATTCATTCATTTATTTAACCAACATTAAAAACATCATTATCCTCCCTGAAGGACATTTTCCCCGTAATTAACTGCCGTATCTAAAAAACACCTGCGTTAAACCAATCCTGTGTCCGCCCCTGCTTCCCGTTATCATCGCTAAACACACCGGAATTTTTTTTGCATAAGAATGTACTTCATTTTTTTGCCCTGATCATGATAGTAATGTAATTACTATGTATAATAAGGTTCTTTACTGTAATCAGATTTGCATGGAGCTCGGGTGTTAAAGTCAAAGTAGGTCAGATTTTCCTGCTTATTGGAGGATCCAAAGTGAGCATACATACTGTACATTGAGTCGAAGGTCAGAAGCGGCGAGGTTTCAGTTGGAGTGTAGGTTTAATTTGAGTTCGATTCTTAAAAAAATTCACTCTACCTGCCTCGAGTGAATTAGCAAATATTGATTTGTTCTAATACGTTATTGTTTCTATAGTAACAGCTCATTCACAGGGATTTCAATAGCGGACTAATCATGACTAAGCTTTAAAAATGTCTAGTATGACCTTCATTATAAAAAATAAATAAAAACTGAAATCACTGGCAAACTGCTGTGATGTAACAGAATTTATTTACACATGACCTCGTTATACTTATTTTCCTATAACAGGAAACGACACAGAGCGTTTTAGTCCTCACTTCTGATCCAGAACGTTTGTTCTGTACTGTATAATACATGCAGAATGACTATAACGTGACAATCTGCGCGTCCTTCGTCCTTCCTCTGACCGTCGCCTCGGCTTCGGTTGAGCGAGGAACGTAACCGCAAGCTGCTGCGAGAATGCTGAAATATGCCATCCCATATGATATCCCCCCCGAAAGAAACCTGGAGGAAAGCCAGGAGTGCTCAGCGGCCAGCTGTTGATAAAGAAGGAGCTTTAAAAGATTTGGGTGAAACCTGGCTGAAAGCTAATTAGTCGGCCGGCGCAGTTTGAGCCCATCTTCAGAAATTGGTGTTGGGAATTCTGCTCTGAACGCGTCGCTTTATTGGAGTTAGAGCGTTCACATCCCAAACCGATTAAAGCACGATGGCCAAAACGGTCACTAAGAGAATGGTAAGTGATTTTGTTGGCCGTAGGTTCAGTCGTAGGTTAGTAGGTTTTTCCATCAACTTGCTTTGTTTCGGTTTGAATTTACATGTAGGAAACTCCGAATGGCTGTGCCAGAAAAGAAAAAAACTATTACTGCACATGATTGAGATGAATAAATGTATCAATGAAACAAAGTTGGGATGTCGTTAGATGGAAATTTGTCTTTCCAGTAAACGCTGACGTAGTATAACAGATGGAATGAACGTTGAGTCTCTTGATTAAGACAATTCTTTAAAAAAAGTAATCCAGGTCCACGTTTTGCTTCAAAACCCTGAACCGGTGGTAGAGCGGGTTGTCCACTAATTGAAGAGTTGGTGGTTTGATTCGTATATGACTCCACATACCGAAGTGTCCTTGGGCAAGTCACTGAACCCCAAGTTGCTCCTGATGGTAGGCTAGCGCCTAGCATGGCAGCTCTGCTACCATTGGTGTGCGAGTGTGTGTGTGTGTGTGTGTGTGTGAGAATGAGAACCAGTGTAACGGGATTTGTAGAACCGCTAAGGTTAAGAAAGCCTTATATAATTGCAGACCATTTACCAAATGTTACCTAAATCCACAAGTTCTGCGACTGAAAAAAAAACCCGTCATTACCTCAAGCTCAAGAAAGTTTGTGTTCATGCGAGCCTGTTTACCCATCTTACTCTGGGCTCTTCTGACGTGCCGAGCACACGTCATCGCACGGAATTCGGCCGATCTTTTAAAGCATGGAGAAAACCGCACATTAGAAAGCAGCTCAGAGATGAGAGAGAGAAAAAACAACAGGGTTCATTTAAAACCAGGAGTTATGACTTGCTGTGTAGAATTATTGAAGATGTTGCAAAGCACTGAGCCAAATACACACACACACACACACACACACACACAGGTTAATGAGACACCAATGAGACTAATTACGAGCAGCAGGTGGACAAACAGGAAACAGATTCTAGCAATGATCAGGGGAGATCCTAAGGTCTGAGGTGATGCTTCTGCTTTGGTCAAGCCACTAGAGAACGTCTGAGCCAGACAATGTTCCTGATGTTCCTGGCTGCTCGGACACGTCACAGATCAGAGGGACGTCAACTGGTGGGCTGCGGTTCGGATACGGATCCAGCACTCAGCGTTACAGCCAAACTAACCCTTGGGGAAAATGGTGTAGCAAGATGCTGATCAACTCTAGTTTTCTAAAAACAAACCAGAGCAGCTTCTGGTACTATTTTATCCAAACATCAAACATCACCAATGAGAAGTCTATGATGGTTCCTGTTTAAAGATTTAAGGAGTTATTCGCAAATTTACTCAGACCCTTTATTATCGACTTGAGAAACCCAGGTAGGTTAAAGATCTGTAGAACGAACCTTACAGAACTCTTCAGGAACATAAACCATCTGGAGAACCCTTGAGGAACTGCTTTTTTCCCTTAAGAGTCTCTAATCACAAAAGCTAAAGACTGCTCCTAAATCATCTTGACATGGATTCGTGTGTGTGAGTGTGTGTGTGTGACTTGTTCTACTCAGGATGTTCAGCGTGCAGTAATTGTGATCGTGTTTGCTCTTTGTGTTGTACTGTATAATACGTCCAGAGCTGAATCATGCTATTGTGTGTGAAGAGTGAAGCCCACAGAGTCCTCGCGCTTCCCGTCAGCACTGTGCGGCGACTGCGTTATCTCTGCTTCAGATATCAGGATGAGTGAAGATCCTTGTCTGATACAATAGACGATGCCAGGATGAGCGCGCATGCACACACACACACACACACACACACAGAGTTTGTATACACAACTCAGACGGGATTATATTGTGGAACTATGTACAGAAAGATGATATAATTGGATATACACAGTACACTCACGAGTGGAAGGTTTTTACTTTTTATGTGCGTGCGAGCGTTTAAATCCCACTAGTGTAAAATTTGTTTACATTTTGGGTAATATTAGAATAGGGGGAAAATATCTTTTACTTTTTTTGCTTAAGCCACGCCCACTTCCAGATATCCCTCTTTTATGTCCCTAACTCATATAATATTTGGTATGCTGCACGGTAATGTACTGATTCACTGAGTTTAATTCCTGATTCTACAGTACATGCTAGAAATAGGTTTTTGGACAAACAAGAGAGATGGCAGGACATGGTGGAAAGCAAGAGTGTGAACGTCCCGTGAGGTCTGCCAAGCGGCTACGGTGATAATAGATGAGGAGCGGAAAGCAGCAGTTGTGATAGATCTTGCTGTCCACAGTGATTGTGACATTTAAAAGCTGGAGCAACAGGTGTACTATCATGACAAGTGTGATAAAAAAAAATTGACCACAATCTAATTAATACCTGCTCGGTGGTGTGGTCCTGTGCGGTAGAGGGGTGTCAAAACATTTGCACAGTCAGCAGCCAACTTGGCCAACAAAAAATAAAACAACAGAATTTAACGGGAATATCATATCCATCAGTCCCATTCCCATGGACAAATTAGTCTTTTTCTTATGAACCCTTGTTATTACTAGGAAGTGTGAATGTAGTTGGAATTGGATGCCACCCATTTATTTCTCTGTTACATCTCACCGCAGTGGAGGTATTACCTCGGCAAGGAGCAAGGCATGCATCCATCAACGCAGTGTCCGCTTCACTCTGGACACTGCCGATGTCCAGCGTCCATCAGCTCCACCTCCGTTTCACGAGCCATTTCCTCACCGTAAATAATCGATCCCTGAGCTTCGGTATGCTCGGCTAATTACGGCAAGCTTTCCCTCACTTAACCCTCGTGTTCTGCTCAGCATGAAGACATCGATCTCCCATAGATCCATTATATGTTTCTGTTTGTTTGTTTTTAGAGCAACAAATATTTCCAGATATTTCTAGTTATTTTCAGGTACCCCCCACTTTCTAGCTACATTCTACGGTCGCACAAATTAAAATCACAACCTCTTCACAAGATTCGTTCCTCTGTCTAGATTCAGCAGCACCACAATTCCTCCTGATTCGCTCTGACCAATAAGTCACCGCGTCATCGTAGTCCATACGTGACCTCAGGCAAACTTCGCAAGCTTGGCGATTCGAGCTTGTCGTCAGAAGCAGCACATTTCTAAAACCCTAAACAAATGATTGGACATCATGTAAAGTGGATATTAAGTTCCTGATTACTACACAAACATTAAGCACTTGGTGGTGTGCCGTTAGAGGAAAATAATGAGTGACAGGACGCGGAGTTACTGTTAACACGCCAAAGTTGTTTTCCTATAGTATCGGCATCCATGGAGCAAGTTCTCACTTATGTTACAACAGCTATAAACGGTCGTTCCCTCGCCAGCCTGTAATTTCTCTCTCTCTCAGGAAGTGAATAAGACCAAAAGAGTCAGAAGAAAACACACCCTAACACTGGAGATTCCTTCCTCAAATGTGAAATTACCGATGATTAAACACTCTGTTACTATAGAAACGGCATTCATATAAACCTGCGCTACAGTCAGAGTTGCAGTTCTACAAAACAAATCACCTTCTGACCAATCAGAATGGAGAACTCGACAGTGCTGTGGTTTAAAAAGAAAAAAAGCTATGTGGAGATCTTCAGTTTATCAGAAGAGCTGTAAATTAGGCCTGGCTTTGGCCCGCCCCTGCACGTCTCCGTCGCTCTGAGGCATCTTTAGATTTGTTGCTCAGCCATCAATCATCTGCCCACTGACAAAACAGATTTTTAATTGCAGCAGCCGGAATCCAGAAGCAGCAGCTGAGGCTCACGGAAGAAGAAGAACAACAACAACAAAAACCCTCACTGAGTCTCAGCCTCACCTGCGTACCTGTTGAGTGACTCAGTTATCCCAGTGTGGCCAGCTGGACCAAGAGCAGGCCATCTGAGAAACGCCAACCTGAAAATATCAGCAAATCTGGCAGCTGCTGGAGTGGTGAGGCTGAGACAATGAGCTCAGAGTACATGATGGACATGGAAAATGGAGAACAAGATCGAAAGATGCAGTGAGAATAGATCAAGAGAGAGAGAGAGAGAGAGAGAGAGAGAGAGAGAGAAAGAAAGAGAGAGAAAGAGAACTAGAGAGTGATGTGTTTCTAAACATGCTTTTGGATTTAGCTATAATTTATCCGTACTGCAGAGCTGCTAACAAGAAAATTCTAGCAGAAGGAATTTCAGGGAGATGGAAAAGAGAAAGAGAGAGAGAGAGAGAGAGAGAGAGAGAGAATGAGAGTGAGAGTGAGAGATTAAGACAGAGTGAGATAGAAGAAGGAGAGAAACAGAGCGTGGGATAGAAAAGCAGAGTGAGAGAAAAAGAAACAGACAGAAAGAGATAGAAAATGAGGGACAAAGTGAGACAGAAAAAAGGAGAGACAGGGATAGAGATGGAAAAAGAGAGAGACAGACAGAAGGACAGAGAAAGGGAGAGACGGAGATAGAAAAAGGAGAGAGACAGATAGAGATGGTGAGAGATTGAGACAGAGAGTGGGACAGAAAAAAGAGAGAGACAGAGAGAGATAAAAAAGGAGACAGACAGAGAGTGAGATAGAAAAAAGAGGAACAGAGTGTGAGACAAAAAAAGAGAGACAGAGTGAGACAGAAAAAGAAAGAGAGAGAGACAGACAAAGAGAGAGATGGAGAGTGAGACAGAAAAAGAACGAGGCAGAGAGAGAGAGAGTGAGACAGAAAAAGAAAGAGGCACAGAGAGAGATAAAAAAGAGAGACAGAGAGTGAGACAGAAAAAGGAGGGAGACAGAGTGAGACAGGAGGACAGATGCCAAAAGAGACAAAGAGGGTGAGAGATTAAGACAGGGAGTGAGACAGAAAGTGAGTCACAAAAAAAGAGCGAGTAAAACCAAAAGAGAGTGAGACCAGGAGATAGATGGAGACAGAGAGTGAGACAGGAAGAGACAGAAGAAGCGAGACAGAGAAAAAGAGAGTGAGACAGGGGGAGAGAGAGAGCAGTATATCATTCTCAGTCAGTGAATTATGGCTTTGCTGTAGTGGAGGACGTGACCTGCTTGATATTATGCCAACACTCACACACACACACACACACACACACACTTAGCAGAGAACCACCTGACAGATCACAACGTCTGTCTCACGCAAATGAGATGTCTCAGTGTGTGAGGGAGTGACACAAACACAGCACTGTGGGGTGGGACAGGTCAGAGACAGAGGACAGACAGAATTGCTAAGATGACCAGACAGAAAGACAAAGATATGTCTTTCTCTTATTCATCTATTTAGATGTGTGTGTGTGTGTGTGTGTGTGTGTGCATAGTGGTGTAAAGGACAGGTCATGACCCCTCTGAATAGGTTGTCATTCTCCTCCTCCATCATGTTCGTTTGTACTTTTTTCTTTGTGTTTCCTCTCACGTTGGTGCGAAAGTGACAGAATGGAAGAAGAAGAAGAAGAAGAAGAAGAAGAAGAAGACAACGAACTTGCCAGTTCTTTGTCCTTAGCAACAACATGACAACAACTTTACACCCCCACACACACCAGATATCTCCTCTGTAATGACTGATCATATACAAAACAGTGCTATATACGCTAACCCCGCCCCTACCCCCACCCTAGCTCCGCCCATTCGCTCATACTAACCCTGTTGGTTATGCATGATTGTTGTGAAGGTTGTACAGGTGGAGAGCAATCTATATGCACTATAATGCGCAGTTCGTTGACATTCAGTGTGTGTGAGTGAGTGAGAGAGAGAGAGAGAGAGGGAGAGAGAGAGAGAGAGGGGGTGAGAGAGCGTGAGAGAGAGAGAGAGGGGGAGAGAGAGAGAGAGAGAGAGAGAGAGAGGGGGAGGGGGAGAGAGAGAGAGAGAGAGAGAGAGGGAGAGGGAGAGGGAGAGAGAGAGGGAGAGAGAGAGAGGGAGAGAGGGGGGGAGGGGGGGAGAGAGAGAGAGAGGGGGGAGGGGGAGAGAGAGGGAGAGAGAGAGAGGGAGAGGGTGAGAGAGAGAGAGAGAGAGAGAGGGTGAGAGAGAGAGGGGGGGGAGAGGGAGAGAGA
>JAFFST010055143.1:114953-125839 GCA_022414735.1 Noturus placidus | reverse complement strand
ATGTATATGTGACCAATAAAGACTCTATCATACGGAGAGAGATTATCGACAGACAGACAGATAGACAGATAGATAGATAGATAGATAGATAGATAGATAGATAGATAGATAGATAGATAGATAGATAGATAGATGGATGGATAGATGGATGGATAGATGGATAGATGGATGGATGGATAGATAGATGGATAGATGGATGGATATGGATGGATGGATAGATGGATGGATAGATGGATGGACGGATCAGCAGCAATAACAGATGTATAAATCATGAGAAACCTGCGCGTGTCCGCCGGTGAACCTGCTGCTCGAGACCAGTCGTGTGTCCTTCCCTCATCCGGTCATCTCGGACAAATAAAGCGCGCTGAATTCACGCACCCGCGCGCTGTTGATCATTGAGATTGCGGGTTTGTAGTTGTTTTTATTCTTCTTATGATTAATATGTAATCCCTGTAAGTGACTTGCGCTTCAGCTCCGCGCCGACGCACCGCGCATTTTCAACCGCGGCTTTATTATTAAACATAAAATCAAAATAAATTCCGCCAGACGCGCACGCGCCACTCACCGACGCGCGCGGGGATCCTCTACATGTTCTGTGTCCTGTGTCTGCAGCAGCACGACTCGGTAATGCTGATGTTCACATCCTGCCGTTACATTCCCCTCATGTCCGCCGCCGGTAACTGAGCGCGAGCGAGCGACTGAGCCAACACCGGCGCTGTTTCGGAGTGACTCACTGACTGCGACTGAAGGCGCGCGCGCCGTTCACCGGGGAAGCGTCACCCCCCAGCTTCCGCCCGCGCGCGCGCCGGTGAGAAAGAGCCTCTATACTACGACGCCTCTATACTGCTGCCGAGGTGGAGGAGGGAGGGATGGAAGGTTTGATAGAGGAGGGCTAGAGCACCGGATAAATAAAGGAACAACCGCCGCGATATATCGCTAAATCGGTTAAATCGTCATCGTGACTCTGATGACTAGTCCACATACATTAGCATTACTTAAACTGCACTACATAATGACAATCAGCTGAGCTTGATTGGATAATGAGTCAATACAGATGTTATTATACGTTGTGAATTCTCAAATCTGATTGGTCAGAATGTGTGGATTAGTTTTCCATGACAGCAGCTCTATAAAAATCACAGGTTTGAATGAACACGTTACCATTGTCTTCAGCGACTCCGTGCAGCAGACGCTCTGCATCGAAGGACTTAAAGACGTGACAGTAGTGTGTTTGTTCAGTAAACATCAGACAATACAATGCAAAATACCTACATATCATTTTATATACGCATTAGAACAAACTACAATTACAAAATTATTTATCAATAATGCTGCTTGTCTAACACTAATGCAGTCAATAATGTTAAATGAATATCATTGTTATATCAATGTTATTATTCCCAGCATAAACTTTTTATTATGATTATTATTATTTGTATTTAAACATTTGTGATGTAGGTTCCTGTTGCACTGTAAATGAAAGTAATGAATAAAATAAAATGCCAACCCACACCACCAGAGGTCCTTGTCACTAGGATACTAGGAGTCATCTGATCCTCATTACTTCCTTATTTACTTACTGTTCATGTACTCACAGATTTCAGTAGCTGGACACGAAGTCTTGCCTTGTTCTTATTGAATTTCTGAGCCATTATATCCCGTGTTTTATATATATATATAAAAATTTTTTGCTCCCCAGCACTGTAACCTAGAGCACCGTTAACCCTGGGGTCTTTCAGCAGTCATGTTTACGTCAAAACCTGTAGGACATATCAGCTTGACCCGGCCACAAGGAGCAGCTACAAACAACATGGCAACGTGGAACTAATACAAACTTTCACAAAGTGAATCCTAATTATTCTGTAATACTTTATATGTGAACACATGTTTATATGAGAACTGCGATGGCATTGCTTATATTAATGCTAGAACCTAGAACCTATTAAAACCTAACAGGTCCTATTTGGACTGGATGAAAACCTAACAAGAGGATACATGTAGAACCGCTTTAGAAATTGAGAACCATTAACCAACCAATGAATCCTTGAGGATTTTTTAATTAGCATGAGCCTTTTCTCTTCAATTACACCGTGTGATAGTTTAGCAAAATTAGTGCACCAACATGAAGACAGCTAACATGCTTTATGTTTTTTTTAGCAGCAGTAGAGAGCGAACTAACATGGACTATGTTTACATGGACTGCATTAATCTAATTATTGACCTTATTCTGAAGAAGACGTATAATATTGTGATTAAGGTGTTTACATGTGTCGTGTTTAGAGTATTCCTTTCATGTTCCCGTTTTGTGTGTTATAGAACATAGATCGATTAACGGTACACGTCGTTACGTCCCCATGCTGTTTCGGACGCAGTCATGCTCTCTTGTTTACCGTTAAACGGTTGAGCACTGCCATGTGTGTACGTGTCCTGTCGCACAATGTGGAGAAAACTCCCACACGACGTTAATAGTGTGATTAAAGTGTGTACATGTCTGTAATGCACCTCGATAATGCGACTAAAACAGGAATACTCCACACGTCTTAATCCGATTTGTGTTTACTTCGAGTATGACTTTAGTCGGATTAAGGTCATCAATAACCGCTGGTTACACGCTAGTTTCTTAATCAGAGTATTGTCTTATTCGGGTTAATATCGGAATATTGTTGTACATGTACACATACTGATTGTTGTATTACGTAATCAACAATAAAAAATTAGCTAGGTTTGCTAGAAGGCTAGCAATATTAAGCAAGCTAGCTAAATTTAGAAACCAGGAAGCAAGTTTGCTAACAAGTTTGCAACCTCTTGCTGTGGGTTGTGCTAGCCTAATTCAACTGAACTGAAATCCCATCTTCGAACCAGGACTTGCTTTAGAGCGCAGCAGTTACCCAGTAACTCGCGGTGATCTCCGTTACTGACCGTTATACCAAATCCGAAGCTCCAAACACAATACACTGTCATCATTCCAACTGAATCTTTGAAATCTCTCCAAAGAAATATACTTTTAGAGCTTGAACTTGTAAAGTAGTTCAAATATTCTAGAGGAGCTCTGGAATATATTTAGGTCAACATCAAAAGCTTCGATTGCAGCTTTGACACAGATGGGAGCTGAAAGCAGCAGGGAGAGGGAGAGAGAGATGAACAGCCGGCTTCTCCACATGCCTCAAACGCTCTCCTCGGCAGCTCCCACAATCTCTAACAAAGCTGGACGCGCCCGGGTCACAACACCAACATGCTGGAGGTCTGATCTACCTGAGCCAAGGAACTTGAAGCAAACAATAACGTGGACAGTCTGGATCAGGGGGGGTCAGATGAAAACTGAGGGTCTACAGCATTACATTCACATTATGTATGCGAATGAGACATCATTTACCTAAATACAAGTACATATGCATGCGTGCATACGTATCCAAAATTATAGTCTGTGTATGATGTTAGGATTCAAATTTTAATTTCACTCTTAAATTTTACAGAAGGTTTTATTGGGAAAAAAATGTGTCATTAATTAGTTTAAACACTATTATGCATGGCGATTTTTCTGTAGAGAGATGTTTATTTAGCATTTATGGAAGGAGTCTCCAGTCTCAGTGCTGGTAACATGTAACATGACAGAGGAGTTTGTATTTTGTGGTATCTCCACAACTTCAAGAGAGAAAAACAAACAAAAAAAGAGTGTCGATGAGGGAGCGACTGATGACTGCACCTAACACAACCGTTAACAGGAGCTAACTTTTTCAAACCTCTGTTATGTAATGGAAAATCATTTGAATCATCATTGGGGTGGTAACAGTACCTGTGGTTTGCCTTTTCACCCCATCATTGATTATATTCCTAACTGTGAAAATATGTCTAATTGTATTGTAAAAGGTTTTCAGTAAGTTCTGAAATGGTCCACTAATATTAAGTAGGGCAAGAGTATTTCTTCACTGAGAGGTATCATCAGTCCTTTTCCAGACAACAATGGCCAGGGTCTGGCTTAAAAAGAAGAATAAACTGGATCAACTGGACCAAACCATCTCCGAATAGAAGGGGATGATCCACCATATACCTTGTTATATAAGATTCTTTGTGGTTCCTCAAAAATCCTGAGAAATGAGCTTCGGAAAGACTGGACCATGGTTGGCCCCATCAAGAGCGTATCCCTGTTTCATGCCGGGCGATCCCAGGATAGGCTCCAGATCCACCACGGCCCTGATCGGGATAAGCGGTTACTGAAAGAAAGTGAATGAAGAGTATTTGACTTTTTCTGCTGCTTGTTGTCAAGCAAAAATGCAGACAATTAGTAAACAGGAAGTAGTAACAAGCGAGTGTGCTTGTTTTCCTAGGCCACCTCTGCAGGAAAACAATACAGAATCGTTTGTCAGAGGATGACCTATGTACGATCTTGCCGATCCTTTTTAAATCGCGTTCATCACGTCAGTTCACACTCCATCATGCATCACACTTCGTAAGTGAACATAAACCAGACTTAGCGTTTCTAGCCTGCCCGTTTCACAGCAATTCACACCTTCATACGACGTCGATGTCATTTGAGTTTCTTGACGTCGTTGGTGTGAATCACAAGTAAAGGCGTAGAACACCAGTAAGATTTCACACCGTTTAGTGAAGCTGATAAAGCTCCCGAGTTGGGCGGAGGAATGTTAATTTGGAATAAACCTCACGTCAAGTTTCATTCACTAACTACAGATAGAGATCAGGTTTCGGACAGAATTTCGATTGAAAGACAGTGTCCTATTTTTCTGTTGTGGTCTCTTAAAATTTCTGATTCGAGCAAAATTAGTAGCGATATGAGAACGTTTTTAAGTAAATCAAATAATGCTTTAGAAAGACTGTTTGAGAGATATTAGATTCGTTTATAGCTGAAGAAAAAGAAACCCAGTGCTTGTTGTGGAGTCTGCGTTTCCGGCTCCTTCTGTGTGGGTTAGAAATATGCAAAAAAAAAAAAAAAAAATGGTCATTTTATTTATTTATTTATTTTATAACCTGTTTAATAATGCATTTCCACATCCAGGTTCTCTCCTCAACATTTCCTCTCATTCCACAAACCAAATTATTCCTAGCCGAAGCCGAGGCTCTGGCCTGATTAAAAAAATAAATAAAAAACGTATTAATAACCGTGCTGCTCTCATCAAGGTTCTCAGATTGGAGTGGCGTGAACCCGTTACCCTCCGAATTCATGCTGCCTCGTAAATAATGCATGCTTGAAAAATTGAACCAGGGAGAGGCGGATAAATGACAGGGTTCGATCTTTAAGCCGTGAAAAAGAGATAACGGAAAAAAGGTCAGTGAGGTGGTGTAGGAGCGGTATTTGAGGCTGGTCAGAAGGGGATAGAGGAAGTGAATCTGACTCCCAAAGGAAAAGTGGAGGTCAATAGACTTAGGACTTAGACCCAGGTATTAGAGGTGAAGTTCCTCTGCAGCGTTGAGATAAACAGGTCGAGAGGTTTGGACATCCAGAGTCTCTGGATCTGTCATATGGAAGAGCTGAGGAAGAGTCCCAAACGGCATGGAAATAACACTACGTAAAGACGGTAGGAAATTACCATCTAAAAGAGTCATCTTTCAGGCAAAAAGCCAGAATGAACGTTCCTTAGAGACACCGAGGAGTGAAATGAGATGGAGATGCACAGAAACTGATAAATACAGTCAGAGAAACTAGAACCAATTCTGACCTCCGCTTGCTAAACAAAATGTTGCTTAAAGACACGTACTTTTGATAACTAGCCAGATTTATGCTAATTACCAAACGGAGTAACGCATTAGTTGCCTTATAGTCTTAAAATGTCGCATATCACATTGCTTACATTCCTAACCACCACAATGTCTGAGATTTGGTTGCGAAAACTGATCGCAGTAGCACTAACACGTCCGCAGAACAAGTTAGGTCCTGTTCGTACTCCTATTTGAAGACTTTTCTGTGTTGGAAAACTTAAAGTTACTGCTTTACCTCTAACTGGTTAAAAAGCACTGACACTGGAGACTCCTTCCGTAAATACAAAAACATTTCACCACACCTGTAAGCAAGCCATTGCTAGAATAGAAATGCTAACATATTAGAATTTTAGAGTGCATGAGTATAAACCTGTGATTCAGAGCTGCACAAGTTATAGAAAATTAATCGACACCTTCTGACCAATCAGAGTTGAGAATTCAGTGGCACTGTGGTATAAGGCTGAATAATGAATCCCGAACGTCAATAATGTCCCAAAGTCTAGCAGCTCAAGTCAGTCAGAAGCTCTGAGCCGTGTTTCTGGCTGGTTTCCTGTTTTCATTGTTTCCAGTCCTTGTTTCCTGGTTCTCCCATTTCCCTTTGTTCCTAATTGTTCTAGTGTTTCTACTCTGGACTTGTGAGTATGGTTTTGACTTTGCTAAGCCTGACCACCCTACTCCGGATTCTGTCATGTGAATAGTGTTTAATAAAAAGACTCAGCATGTCTGTCTGACCCCTCAGGCTCCCCGATCGTTATGCAGACACTGAGAGAGATTGGGGTTTTTCCGGGTTTTTTTTAATGTAATTGTTATCTCTCTCACACATAACTACCCCTGACTGATCAAGCTCTCATATGCTAACTGAGGTTTTCTGCCCATCGTCCCCCATCACACAGCACAGCAGGGATGAGGATAACACGGTCAGTCGCCTCTCAGCATGGCGTCCAGCAGCAGTGCGTAGGAGAAAATACAGCTTTCGCACACTTCTCACACAGAGTCAAAAATTCATTTCAATACGCTGTTAATCCCGGAGACAGAAAGCACTTCGCCAGTCATACTTTGTTACGATGTTTAAATATCAATTTGTTCAATTCGATTTTGTAGTCACGTGTTTGACTCGTTACATTTAAATTTTCACCTTCCAAGTACTTCTTACAAATTTTAAAGATCTTTTTTGATTTGCTACTAATTCTATCAAGCTTTTGTGCATTTTAACTTTACTTTACTTTATCATTAACTTTATTTATACTGCAGCACTGTTGAAATCTTGAAGTTTTCTGTTATAAGATTCACGGAAGGAATCTCCAGTGTCAGAGAAAAACAACATCAAACGTTCTACAACATTACATCCATCCATCCATCCATCCATCTTCAACCGCTTACTCCTTTTCAGGGTCAGGGGGAACCTTGAGCCTATCCGAGGGAGCATCGGGCACAAGGCGGGGTACACCTCTACAACATTCCATTCAATGTAAACAATAAAAAACAAAAATTGTGTCCTCTTCAGGAAGGTAGATCTCCAGGAACAGGGTTGGTGATGACCGTTGGTCTAGAGGGAGAAGATTGTGGTACCACTTTGTGCTGAAGAAAAAAAAAGGAGTTCCAGTTTTATGGTTTTGAGATAAACTTCAAATCTGGAACACTTAAAGTTTGTAGATAGAACCCTATGATTGAGAGTTTCCTTCTCAAACAGGGTTCCAATTAGAACCCTATTAAGATGAAAGGAACCCTTAATTATACAATGGACCCTTAAAAGTACCGTATTTTCCGCACCATAAGGCGCACCGTGTTATAAGGTGCATGCTAAAACATACGGTTGTCAATCCTCAGCCAGCAGATGGCACCCCAGCATGAACTAACTCTAGACACGTGACCTATTGTTTTGGATTCAGTTGGATTCGGTGATGATGTGTTGTGTTTGGTTTGATTATGTTGGGTATTTAAACCCCTCGGGGCTAAGAGCACATTGCGCATTATTGTTCTTTTTTTGAAGGTGTGTCTGAGTGTTTGTCGAATGACTGTGTTTGTTGGAAGCCAGTATGGTTAGCCTTAGCCGGGGATGCTAAGGGGTGCTTGTTTGTTTGATTTGTTCTTAAATAAAGACGGTTCTCCTGCGCTTACTTAAACCCCTCGGGACTAAGAGCACATTGCGCGTTAATGTTCTTTGTTTGAAGGTCTGTCTGAGTGCCGAATGCCTGTGTTTGTTGGAAGCCAGTATAGTTAGCCTTAGCCGGGGATGCTAAGCGGTGCTTGTTTGTTTGTTTTGTTCTTAAATAAAGATGGTTCTCCTGCACTTATTTATTGCCTCCAACTTCGTGACAACGTTCTACAAAAAAAATATAACGGAAGCAAAACAGTGAGTTAAGTTGAACTTTATTCAACAAATGTTGTTTTGCAGCATACCGGTAGTATACCTACCGGAGGTGTGGCGGAGGTAAGCATACGTACTGTACGTATCATTTAATGTTCTCTGATTGGTTTATCGCTGCCAGCGTACGTAGTGTACGTATTACGTCCCTGTGTCAGCGGGAAATGGTCTGACAGTCAATCAAGCGGAGCATTTACCAAAGTCGCACATTTTTACAGATTTTGGAACTCAGTCCACACGTAAGGCGCACCAGATTATTAGGTGCACGGCAGATTTTTGAGAAAATTTAAGGTTTTTAGGTGTGCCTTATAGTGCGAAAAATACGGTACCCTTGAAAATCTAGTACCAAGATCTAGCTCAATTTTAAACACCTGACATGTTCTAGAAAATAATTTGCTATAATTTGGAGTTTACTCTGCACACTTCCCCAGTTTATACATAGGCCTATACTTTTAGAAGATTCTTTAAGGGCACATTGGACAGCCCAAGGTTCTACCTTGCTGGTAGAAAAAGACCTTGTGGTAGTGATCTACACACAACCGTTAAACGTTCCCTCAGAGGAACAACTGAAGAACCTGTAAGGGTTTCTAACGTTTTGAAGACTGTAGCTGTCACAGGGAGATTGAGTTTCTGCATGGATTTTCGAGTGTTCTCAGAGAAACTTGTTTGAAAGTTTTTTGAAGGGTGAAAGAGAACCTGTTCGAAGGTTGTTCCACCGTCATTAAAACACAAGTGAACAGAGTTTTACAATTAGTACCATGCGGTGCTGCTATCACCAGGCTCCATTCACTCGCACACTGCAGCAATCAGGATGGAGAGAAGGTGCTGATGATTGACCTCATGTGTGAGGTGAGGTGAGGATTCATGGCTTATTCTGAAGGTACACGCTTACAGGGAACCGGAAGAGTGAGAAGAATAAGGATCACTAGGCAAGCTGAGAGATCACATTGTGCTTAGTGGCATTCGTGTAAAATGAGTAAAAAAAAAAAAAACCCCACGTAACATCAGGATTGAAACCTTTACGCTATGCACCTTGGCTGTAACATGACAAGCTGCATTTTCAAGAGAAAATGCGACGTTAATACGATATTGTATCAAGAAGCTAACAGAGAAACTTGAAATTCTTTCTCCTACTGCAATACCCCCTTGTGACATCAGCACGTTTCACACGAAAAATTTAAATATGGCACCGACCAACAAATCAGCACCGCAATCACGTAACACATAGTAAATATTTCAATAAAACAGGCGCACGGTGGCTTAGTGGTTAGAATATTCGCCTCACACCTCCAGGGTCAGGGGTTCGATTCCCACTGCTGCCCTGTGCCTTGTGTGGTGTTTGCATGTTCTCATGTGTTTGCTGCGGGGGTTTTCTCCCCTCTCCAAAGACCTGCATGGTAGGCTGATTGGCATGTCCAAAGTGTCCGTAGTGTATGAATGGGTGTATGAATGGGTGTGTGAATGTGTATGTGATTGTGCCCTGTGATGGATTGGCACCCTGTCCGGGGTGTACCCTGCCTTGTGCCTCATGCTCATGGATAGGCTCCAGGTTTCCCCATGACCCTGAAGGAACTCTATGTTGAAAAAAAGACAAAAAAAAACATTAATAGTCAGAAACTTTGGATAAACCTGACTCCTGAAAAAAAAATTGGCACTGAAGCTCCAAGGCTAATGTGTATAAGTAAACTTACAGCTACTAGTTTCCCATTAGACTTTTGATTTTTAAAGTGATTCAGCAAGAAATACATCTCCAATTTTTAATACAGACTTATTCTGAGCCAAAGTGTTGAACTTTTTCTCCTTTTTGGTTACTGTGGAATTTCATTATTTTATCCCTTTCGTACACAAAATGTTGAAAACAATAATAACAACGTAAAGAAACTCTACTCTGAGTAAATGTGACTTCATATCCAGAGGTTATAGACGTAGACTTATGAGTGCTGCCAGCATTGCTGCAGAGGTTGAACAGGTGGGGGTCAGCCTGTCAGTGATCAGACCATACGCCTCACACTGCATCAAATCGGTCTGCATGGCTATAATCCAAGAAGGAAGCCTCTTCTAAAGATGATGCACAAGAAAGCCCGCAAACAGTTTGCTGAAGAGAAGCAGACTAAGGACATAAATTACTGGAACCATGTCCTGTGGTCTGATGAGACCAAGATAAACTTATTTGGTTCAGATGGTGTCAAGTGTGTGTGGCAGCAACCAGGTGAGGAGTACAAAGACAAGTGTGTCTTGCCTACAGTCAAGCATGGTGGTGGGAGTGTCATGGTCTGGGGCTGCATGAATGCTGCCGGCACTGGGGAGCTACAGTTCATTAATGGAACCATGAATGCTAACATCTACTGTGACATACTGAAGCAGAGCATGATCAGTATGCAGTATTCCAGCATGATAACGACCCCAAACACACCTCCAAGACGACCACTGCCTTGTTAAAGAAACTGAGGGTGAAGGTGATGGACTGGCCAAGCATGTCTCCAGACCTAAACCCTATTGAGTATCTTTGGGGCATCCTCAAACGGAAGGTGGAGGAGCACAAGGTCTCTAACCAGCTCTGTGATGTCGTCATGGAGGAGTGGAAGAAGACTCCAGTGGCAACATGTGAAGCTCTGGTGAACTCCATGCCCAAGAGGGTTAAAGTAGTGCTGGAAAATAATGGTGGCCACAAAAAATATTGACACTTTGGGCCCAATTTGGACATTTTCATTTAGGGGTGTACTCACTTTTGTTGCCAGAGGCTTAGACATTAATGGCTGTGTGTTGAGTTATTTTGAGGGGACAATAAATTTACACTGTTACACAAGCT
>JAFFST010055143.1:67058-101705 GCA_022414735.1 Noturus placidus | reverse complement strand
AAAATAATTCCTAGATCTTGATAAGTTGATTTAATCTTAAAGTGCAATAGGCTGCCATATTTTTCAGTTCTAAATACCTGTGACTTAAAGCTTTGTGCCTTTGTACGAACACTGATCAGTTGTAATGCACACATGTAAATGATAAACTGAAGCAAATTGCACGTTTTTCTGGAGAAATCTGAAGTTGTTCATAACATGTTTTGTAAAAGGATAGTTCATTAAATTAAAACATATCCTAATGTAATTGTACTTCTGTCCACTAAAACAAAGGGGAAAACATGAATTTATAGTTTTTTATAGCTATGATGAGCTGTGCTATGATTTTAATGGTCCGGCCCACTTGGCATCAAATTAGGCTGTATGAACTACAGGCCTATTAGGTCCCTGAACTAAAATGAGTTTGTCACCCCTGATTTAAGGTGTATTCTCACATCACCCCCAGAATTCTTTGGATAGACTCCGAATCCACATAAAAGTTAAAGTTCTTACTCAAGACGAATGAATGGTACACAGAAGAAATAACTATTTTATTGGTACTTGTAGCTACTCTTTCACTACAAATAGAGTTAGCACTTAAAAGTCATGTAAAATTGCTGTCTATAATCATGTCTTGTACTCTGTGTTGACAATAAAAGCTTTGATTTTGGATGGTATGAAGCCAGAAATACAACTTTCACATTTCCATGGGCTTGCAGTTGAAAAATAGAGGGGGGAAATTCCCAACTGAAGATATCATAGGTACTCTGATTTCAGACTTAACAGGTTTAAAGGCTCAATGTGCAATATATACACCATAGTGTGGTTGAATTCGACAATTCTGATTGGTCTGAAGATGTTGAATTCATCTGTAACAAACAGTAAACAAAGATAGAGAGACATGAGGGTGAAAAAAAACCCGATATAATTGTTGATATGAAGTTTCTGTTGACAGTAATGGAATCCAGTTTCAGAGCTTGGTAACAGTCAGAGGTAAAGCTGTAAGTTTCAGTCTTCCACCATGACATTGTTGGGTGGATTATTTCCTAACTTCTGGGTTTGGTTGGAGAAATAGGGGCTGTTGCTACATAAGGGTTGTTGTTGTTTTTTATGGGGGAAAACAGTCCAAGTATGAATTACGAGTAGGAATTTTGCCACGTTCAAGACGGCTAATTTTAATAATTGCCTCTGATCAACAGAGCGCAACAAGTCAAAATGATGAGTATGATAAAAGCAGGATGATGAAACACAAATATGGCGTCCCTACCGTTTTATACGGTATACATTTTTACACTACGTAAGGACGCAAGGATGTGCTGACTTGATAACTAATATAATTGTCATTTAAATGTTAATGATAAAGTAACGACAGAGCGCATGAGATAACCATTCCAACTAGAGACAGGACATTAACGAGACGTGTATCCTGTATGCTCAAACAAACTGAGGAGATGCTGAAAGGGTAACGTTGACCTCTTACTGCCATCTAGTGGACCCAGTGTGGAAGTGCAGTTTGATGCGGCGTTATTTTGAATTCTTTCTTCTCTCTCATCCAATATTTTGCAAGATGTATTTAGAGCAGATGTAAAGTGTGGTCTGAATATAGACTGTTTGGGTGTGTGCTGTTTGTTGTCTCTAGCTCTGGTGTGGTTAAAAATAGCATTAAGATCATTAAGACTATGCTTGTTTGTTTGTTGGGTTGTTTGTTTTGTTATTGCACACATTTAGGCTCTGGCTTCATTTTTATTAATTTTTATTTTTTTTTGCAATTAAAGGAGTAGTTGAGACGTAAAAGTAGACAATAAATAATTAAACAGCAGAAATAGTGTCCTATGAGACAAATGAGACATCTGGAGAAGGGAATGTGGAGTTTAATTGTGTTTAATAGAGGAGCTTGTTAGCATTAAATACATGATTATCAATACATGATCCACTAACAGAAAAGGAAACGTTTTATTCCTATTACTCTAATATATTCCTACAAATATGTGACCGTTCTTTATACTGCTTGCATGTAGGAAATGTGATTTAAAAAAAAAAACAAAACTTAACATGATCTTTAGGACATTATATATGACAGTGATAAATGACTGTATTTGAATGAATTGGGAAAAGAAACTCATTTTTAAGCTTGTGTGTGTGTGTGTGTGTGTGTGAGAGAGTGTGTGTGTGGTGTGTGTGTGAGAGAGAGAGAGAGAGAGAGAGAGCGAGAGAGAGCAACAGGAAGAGAGAAACAGGAGAGAGAGAGAGAGACGGACAAAGGGAAAGACAGACAGACAAAGACATAGAAAGAAAGAAAGAAAGAAAGAAAGAAAGACAGAAAGAAAGAAAGAAAGAAAGAAAGAAAGAAAGAAAGAAAGGCAGGCAGAGAGAAAACGGGTGATAGAAAGAGTGATATAAGGTAAAGAGTAGGAAAGGGAGTATGAATAGAGTGAGAGAATCTCACAATAACACAGGCTTCAGTAACCGGATCCTGGAAACAGACATAGTATGAGAGAGGAGGTGTTAACCCTAAATTACCCCTACTCCCTATAGAAGTGCACTACCTAGGGTATGAGCCACTGTGAATTTTGGAACAGAGCCAGGGAGTGGGGTCCTGGAGCTTTTCTCACCCCAGTGAGCAGTGTGTATAGTCTGGACTGGAATACGGAGGATCCTTACAGTCACTCCTGTGGGGAAATGAGGTAGGAATTATGGTGTGGGTGTGTGTGTGTGTCTGTGTGTGTGTGTGTGTGTCTGTGTGTGTGATTACTGCATGTATTATTTGTGGCAAGTCTTATTAACTCCTCTTAATTTAAGCATTTTAATTGCAAAAATAAAAAAATAATAATAATCCCTGAATAATGTGGCGTAAATTACAATGTGGCGTAAATGACACTGAAGAAGGGGTCAACTAATGAGTGTTAAAAGTGCTGAAAAAAGGGAAAGGGCTTAAATTATATCATCCATCATGTACACAAAACACACACACACACACACACACACACACAGTGTCACGACTAGAAAAAAAAGCGGTGTATGGGGACCTCATGGTAAAAAATAGAGTGGCTTTAACATGAGAGGTGCAGGTGGCCAAAATCACCCTTCAGCTGCATGCACACACACACACATACACACACACACACACACGCTGTTTGTCATACTGTAACACATGATATCAAGCATCTTCAGTTACTTAAAGTATTTTTTTCTTTAGGTTATTTTATTCTTATTTGTCTTTTGTTATTTGTAAAGCCCTCTGAGTTGCATTTTAATGCAGTAAAGTTGCTATATTTTTTTCATGTATGTTATTATTATTATCAATATACTAATATACTTTATATATTTTAAGTTGCCTCATTATTTCAACATGTAATAATAATAATAATAATAATAATAATGAGTGTGTATGTGTTTGTGCCCTGCGATGGACTGGCACTCTGTCCAGGGTGTACCCCGCCTTGTGCCCGATGCTCCCTGGGATAGGCTCCAGGTTCCCCGTGACCCTGAAAAGGAGTAAGCGGTTGAAGATGGATGGATGGATGGATGGATGGATGGATAATAATAATAATAATAATAATAATAATAATAATAATGAGTAAGCCAGATATTGGTTTTGCTTTACCTGACCAAATAGCATAATGGTCATAGAGTTCAGTCTGGGTTTTAAATATTAAGTCAAACTAATGAGATAATATGTCAGAATAATGAGATAATGTATCACCATTTCAGGTTATTAAGTTGAAATAATGAGATACTATGTCAAAATAACAAGATAATAATGTGAATAATGAAATGTTAAGTTGAATAACTCCAAATGAGATATTAAGTTTGAATAATGAGACAGTGTCAAAATAACATGATAAGAACTTGAAATAATGAGATAGTAAGTTGAAACAATGAGATACTACAACAAAATAATGAGATAGCACCTCATTGTTTAAAGTTGTCAAAAGAACATAACTTGAGATAATGAGATATTAAGTTATAATAATGAGATACTATGACAAAATAGCAAGGCAATACCATGAAATAATGATATAGTAAGTGTAAACATTGAGATACTACGTCAAAATAACATTATAAGAACATGAAATAATGAGATATTGCATTTATATTCATAGCTCAAATAATTAAAAAAACTTAAATAATGAGATAATATGTTAAAATAAGAATTTTAAATCACGAGATAGTACTTGATAATTCCTTCAAAACTTGTGTATCAGGGCTTAAACTGGTTACAACCGGCTGAATAGAGTGAACGTAAACAATTTACAGAATGTCTCGAGCTGTAGTTGTGATAACGTGAAGATAAACATAGATTAACATTGAGAATATTTAGTCCACCTGCATTAAACATCCAGAAGAATAATTTATCAACTATCGCCATGTCAGGAAGTCCGATACTGATGACAGCGCGGCTTTCACACGTCTACGTACAGTTCTCCGCAGGTCTCTCTGTGTCTCAGGTGTCGTGGTCACGTTTGTGGCTCAGATACATGAACGCCACGTCCGAGGGAGCAGCTGGCGTCTTTCGTTCTCGCGTTCCGGTGTTTACGCAGCTGTGGCGATGATCATGCAGAGACATAAAATGATGTCAGACTCAACCAGGTGTGTGTTCAAGGGTGAGATCATTCGCCATGTGTATTTATAGGTCCTTTATTAATAAAGAAAGTATTCGAAAACACAGCGTTTCCGGTGTTATATCTATCTCAGAGGAAAATAATGAGCGATGGATGGAATGATGCAGAATTGCAGTACGTCTGTAAGGATTTGTAAAGACGTAAAAACGGATTTGAATATAAATGTAGTATATTTTCGAATTATCGACACGAAAAATAAAACTCCTTTTTTTCTGTGATGTATTTAAAACATTTTTGAACGTGTTTGTTTTTATTCTTTCTTGTCAGTATTGTAAGTAATGCTAGTTAGGGAAAGTAACGCCATGCACTTTATGACACAGAAACACAGTGATCGTGAATACACTATAAAGCCGTGAAATTCATTCATATAACCGTTTTCGTCTTTGAAACCGAAGCCTCATATGATATTAATCATTGCACAGGATTTGGTGGAGTTTTTTATGGCTGTTGCGGCCTAACAACACTTGGTTTTGCTGTGACTTTTTCAAAACATACGCAGTTTTTGTCCTTTTGTTGTTTTGTTTTTGACGAAAGCTACTCGAATCAGCGAAACTGCAGTCGCACGAAATTCTTTTGCACGGTCATTCAACAGGGCTTTGGCTGAATGCCAAGTCTCGGCCCGAATCTCCTGAAAATCTGCGGCCATTTTGAAAAATCACACGCACCTCGGAATATCGCCGAGTCTCCTTGATTTCGCGTTCGTTTCTGCGAAATGAATAGTACATGACGCAGTTGCTAAACAGCTTGTAATCACATGACCCTGTTTCAGCTTCTCTTCCCTAGCTGCTTATGTGTTACAGGATTTACTTTAAGCCTCTGTTATGTGTATTAAGCCCTTAATGGCTGAGAGGTCTCTAACTGCCTACTGCTTGCTTTATCCCACACTGGTGTCCCAGAAGAATTCGCATCGGTTACTTTTAGCTGCTCCATGTTCCGGGTTGAAGTTTAAGGATGGTTGTGGAACAGATTGCCGTGGCTCTACATGATATAACGTTCTTCATAAATAAACATTGATTACTTGTTGGTTTATCTATGGGCTCGGTCGTGTATCTTGTATATGTTTAGAGTGTTGTGAAACAAACACAAAAGAACAAAAATCTTCTTACAAACGTCTGTCACCTCACCACTTAATCGTTTCAATCTGCTCCGTATTTATTAACGAACACGATGAATGAAACGTTTAAGCCGATGCAGTTTAATCCGAAAGACTCAAAATATTTTTACTAGCTGTGTCATTTCACAACTGTAGTTACTCTTTGGGAGTCCACGTTGCACACGGTAACACAACCCAGGCCGGGAATGTTGCAGGAACGCTCTCACATTGCGCGACACGTTCGCGCTCGTTATATTTACTCCTTGGTGGCGGGAGGCTATTTTGACCAGTCTGTTGCCAGACCACTTCATCATATATCACCGCCCGCTCGGGATATTTCTACCCAGAGGCTTGAAATACAGCTCAGCGTTGAGAACTTTGAGAAACAGCCCTCGCGCGTCTATCCGAGAGCTTTGTTTCACTCCTGATTTCCACATTTCTCAGATTTTATAACTTAATTCTCCTCTGATGGCTTTCCATGCAAGTCAGATTCATCGCGATGTGGAACTGTGTGTGTGTGTGGGGGGGGGGGGGGGGGGGGGAGGGGGTGCATGTGTGACGTTTCAGCATTATGAAAATCATTACTTGACCAGAACACAAAGAATAAACAGAAACACTTCACCGTGTTAACTGATACAAGAGAATAGTTAGTATTAAAATGAGCGCTGTTATAGAACATGAATCAACAGCTTCTGGCCAATCAGATTCGAGACTTTAAAAGAAAGTATCTACACTATCTACACTAACAGCAACTTTATGAAAGGAATGACTCACACGCATAGCAGTGACCGATACTAATTAACTCACCTTAGTGAATCCTTCAAAAAGAGAGAATTCTTTTACAGATAAAATATATCTACTGTCTAGCCCCAAGGCTACAGTTGACTAGAGGAATGTCCCCATGTCCAGGATACTGAGATTCCGCAGAATTGTTTCCTGTTGCCAATCTCTATTTACTCCTTATATTTACTGATCTTTATCT
Organism: Noturus placidus; assembly: GCA_022414735.1. NCBI lineage: Eukaryota > Metazoa > Chordata > Actinopteri > Siluriformes > Ictaluridae > Noturus > Noturus placidus. The sequence goes on along the minus strand of JAFFST010055143.1, from coordinate 95,032 downwards.
CCTCTTGTTAGTTTATTTCATAAACGACGACTCTGATAAGAGGTTTAGTAAACGTCTAAACTGGAGCCGCTGGTCCCATAACTCATAACTGCTGCTGAGAAGGAATGGGAGGAGGATGGAGGACTAATTGTGCGATCTTTGACTGTAATAAGTCTATAGAGGATGGCGATTTCTCACCCGGAAGAAACAGATGCAGGTCGACTCGGGTTATGGCTCAGGTTCTTGCTCTCTCTATGGGATTCCCTCTGTAGGTACAGTATATGACAATCTTGAAAATGCAGTTCGTTGTGTTTCTATTGAGTACTCTTCTGTTATAGGATATCATGACGCACAAAGCAATGGAGAGATGTCCTGATTTTCTCACAACCACACAAAAACATCTGGCCATTGGAAACAGAGAAGCGTTTTTCATTCACCATAGTGCGCACGCATTTCTATTTGCAGTATGCGTGATTTATTTATTTTTTTATATCGACTGGTACGTCCATAATCCGCCCTGATCGAAACCCTTTCCCCTCTCGGAATCATCGCAAAATATAACATACGACACTTTTACTAGTCATCGCCTGTGTTCATGGAAATCGATAAGATGCAGCCATCCATCCATCCATCTTCAACCGCTTACTCCTTTTCGGGGTCACGGGGAACCTGGAGCCTATCCCAGGGAGCATTGGGCACAAGGCGGGGTACACCCTGGACAGGGTGCCAGTCCATCGCAGGGCACAATCACATACACACTCACACACTACGGACACTTTAGACATGCCAATCAGCCTACCATGCATGTCTTTGTACTGGGGGAGGAAACCGGAGTACCCGGAGGAAATCCCCGACACACGGGGAGAACATGCAAACTCCGCACACACATGGCCCTGGCAGGTCTTGAACCCTGGAGGTCTGAGGTGGACGTGCTAACCACTAAGCCACTGAGCGCCCCCGATAGGATGCAAGATGTGGAAATTGGTAAGATGTACCATACATTGAGGTTTTTTTTTGCTTCAATTTCATGAGTGAACGAGCGTTTAGAGCTAAATAAAATAAAATAAAAAGAATTCATGCTTCTATAGAAAGGTAATCAACTTCGAGTTGGTAACACATGAGGAGTATTTACGTGATATGCTTTATGAAGAACATTCAGGGGAAAAAAGCTACTTCCTGTTATCAGTGTGAAAGTAGCCAGAGAAAAAGTCAACCTTAAAGAGTTCAAATGGAGGATACACAGGAAATGGTGAATAAATTCACCTCTCAAGGGAGATTTGGGCTAAATGTCTTTCCTCTTAACTCCCTGGTATCTTCCTCGTTCGGTTTCTCACGTGCTCCTCGGTCGGTTTACGTTATGCTCTCCAGAAGTAAGAGCAGAGAATCATTACGAGGAGAGAGAGACGGAGAGGGAGAGAGAGAGAGAGAGTTAAGCTCAGTGCCGCTGCTTGCTTTGGTCAGAATGAGGGAAAATATGGTGTTTCCATGTACAGGACCAGTGAAGACAGATCCTACACTTCTGCCTCGATAAAACTCATTCAGGACAAAATGGTAACAGTCTTCTGTACATTTGGCTCAGAATTTCAACACATGCCTTCATATCATGTGTGCTTTTTTATACACATGTATTATATTAATGGCATTATCATTTTAGAAGTTATTTCATATAAATTGTGCCCGTTTTTTTAAACATTTTTAGAGATAGTTTTGTGGTTTAAACCTTGCAGGACTGAGTGTGTTGAGGTATTTGGTCATCTGGTAAATGTCCTAGAAGACAAGTGCGTTGTGTGGACAGTGTTTACTCTGCGTAGCAATAAGCGACATGGTAACGCTGTACATGAACACTCTGTTAACTGACTTTTACTGAATTATGTAACAGGAACAAACCGTGTAACTAACATTTGGAATGTATAATACAGAAGGTTCTTGGTGGTTCATTGGCAAGGTTGAATGGCTTTGGAATATTTATACAGAGCTCAGATTTAGTAGCATTAAAATAAGTCTTAATGACTTGTTTAGCATGGTGTATACACATTCAACCATCTGATATATGAACAATGCATTTAGGGCAGGCAGTGATTTAACATGATACAGGTTAGAGCTGTGATATAAATTAATTCAGTATTGTAGCACTTGAGAGGCACAGCTAGGCCACGCCTCCTTCACTAATAATAACAAGTACAGCTAGGCCACGCCTCCTTCACTAATAAAAATACCAGGCACAGCTAAACCACGCCTCCTTCACTAATAATAACAGGCACAGCTAAACCACGACTCATTCACTAATAATAACAGGCACAGCTAAGCCACGCCTCCTTCACTAATAATAACTGACACAGCTAAGCCATGCCTCCTTCACTAATAATAACAACAGGCACAGCTAGGCCATGCCTTCTTCACTAATAACAACAGGCACAGCTAAACCACGCCTCCTTCACTAATAATAACAGGCACAGCTAAGCCACGCCTCCTTCACTAATAATAACAGACACAGCTAAGCCACGCCTCCTTCACTAATAATAACTGACACAGCTAAGCCATGCCACCTTCACTAATAATAACAGGCACAGATCCAATCAATCTACGGATTATTTTGGGCTACTATAGAAATGAAATTGTTAATAAAACAACAGAAGCAAAAATAACCACCTGTGACAAATACGGAGCGGATTGTTTGGAGTTAGCATGTAAGCTAGCTATAATACTGGATTTGCAGGGAACGAGGTCAAGTTTGTAAGCTTTGGTGTAAAAGTGTAGTTATTTTTTATGTGTAATAACTTTTTTCCAACCATGAAAGTGCTAACCCAAGCGATTTATTTCCCATTCATTTATTATTACTCTCACTTTAAAACGACAGTCAACGAGCCAAATGAGAAAACCATTCACTTTGTGTTTTTCTAATCAACATGGATTTGTTGGAATAACAAGTTCGCTGTTACCTGCTGGTCTGATTAACCTTGGTGTGTGTGTGTGTGTGTGTGTGTGTGTGTGTGTGTGTGTGTGTGTGTGTGTGTGTGTGTGAAAGAACCAGCCAACTGTGTTTAGTATAATTACACGGTTTTACTGTTTACAGGCAAACCTGAAGCCCAATATGCTAATGTGAAGATTAAACAGACATGAATGAATGCTTCACTCTGACTGCACAGAGTAATTAAATATGTAATTACACATTGGGGGGAAAAAAACCAAGTGAGGAAAATTAGAAAATGGATAATTTATGAGATTTCCGTTTATGCATCTTAGATTCAGGAAATGTACTGTAGATGTTTCTTATTGACTGAAAGCAACATGAAGGATAATGTACTCTATAATGCATAAAAACTGTGCATTAAAAGCCAATATCGGGCGTTAAATCAGGATATTTTTATGCTGTAGCCCAAAAGACCACCATCATCTTCCTCTGACGAGTTCGGTCAAGATTGATTTATTGAGTTGTCAAATTATGCACGCTATTTATTTTTATTTCCTGAAATCAGCTTGTACGGTCTTCATATTGAGAATTTATTCTACAGTTTATTCTACAGTTCCATCCATATTCCATCCATGCACAGAAGGTTGGGTCTGCATTATCAGTCTGCCACGTTTGAGTTAGCTGGAAGTTTTAGGAACGGTCGCAGTGATGGATGATGGAACGTTTCCGCTGACAAAATCTTTATCAGCAAGACGAGGAAGATACGTGCGTGACATAAACACAGGAAACTGAAACATTTCCCTATTTAGGACTCGGATACTTAGGAAAATGAGAGTCATCATGTTTTAGTTGGAAATGTGGAATTCAAAGGAACTCTTGGAAGGTAGATATCATCGCTTTAATTTTGGCGAGAGAGAGCGAGAAAGACACTGATGTTTGTTCTGTGTATGGGTGTACAGTATACGGTCTAAAGGAACATTTCTTTACGTTTGAGCTCACATGTCGAAGATAATGAGATCTTGTTCTAGTTTGTTTTGCCCATGCCCCCCCCCCCCCCCCCCCCCCCATGCCACTCTAAGTCCTGGTCAATCATTTGTGTGGTTGACGGATGGATGGGTCAGAGGTCATTATGGCGAGATGAGTCAGGTGTCGCAGAGACAGTGAGACAGCTGCAGGAAGGAGACACAGCTAAACCAGGATACAGTGAAGACAGATACAACAAGCTAAAGATCATTTATCTTCAAAACCGAATCCTGGGTCTTAGAAACAAGGGTCTCATGACTGATGTTCCTGTATCAGTGCAATTAACAGGTCACTCATATCCAAATAAACCTGTCTAAAGTCATCCGTCCATGAATTGCAATCATCTTTAACTATTTTATTTATTTTTAAATATGCAATTTACACAATCGATTTTTTTTTTAATTCTAATATGCACATTATATACAAATGTCCATTTTAGAAATAAATTGCCTCCAGGCGAGAAAAAAAACTCCCTATCAGCGTCTTGTAACTACGAGAAAATCATTTCATTATTACAAGAAAACGCCGTTATTACAAGAAATCATCTCGTTATGATAAGAAAACATCTAATTATGACACAAATACGATGCGAAGAGTGAACATCTCGTTATTCTGAAAAAAATAACAAAAAATCATATTACTACAGTACAGGAAAACATCATATTTTTTAAAAATATTTTGTTATCACGAGAAAACATCAGTATTTCACGAAAAGCAACTTGAGATTATAAGAGATTGTTTTATGGAATATTATCTTGTTATTATGGAATAAATATGTTTTTAAAAGCAATAGAAGTTTTTATACTGTATAGCTTACATGGTTGCCAAATGATCCAAGGTTCTACAAATGACAGAATTAGTTCGATTTTATTTCACGCTTGGATCTCAACGAGATGCTTTTCCTGTAATAAACAGATGTTTTTTAGTATTTAATGAAATGTTTTGTTGTAGTTCTGATATTTTCTATTGGTAACAGGATGCTAATGTTTATTTTTTCCTTTCATGCGAGCAATTTCAAATTATCAAAATGTTTATATTTTTTAAGGGAATTGTGTGACAATGTTGCGTCCATATTATTTAGAAATTGTCACATAAACTTATTAAAAACATCGAAATGGACTTTAGATTTTGGTTCACACAATGTCTAATATTTTTATTGTGACAAAAAGGTTCATTAACCAAAATAAGGCAGAAAAAAAAACAGTTTTTTTATATCCTGATATTTTGACAATATTGAACAACAGCTAATTTTGCCAGACAATCCAACCCGGAAACTGTGATTCATAGTCTGTCTATGATTCAGCGATGATGCAACCGCTTCTCTCTTTTGAGAAATACACTGTGATATATGGGTTAATTGTCTAGCATGTTTAGTGTTGGTCATATATGTGTTGAGAGGCTGCTGATCAATAGCTATAAGTATCACTCATTGCAAGTTATGATGATCCACTTGGCCACATCTTTATCTTTTATCCTTAAAAAAAAAGGATATGTGGATTCACTTCTAGACTTCTAACCTTCTAGACTGTGACTGTGACTGTGACATGGCAGATGTGCTAAATTAAGACTAGACTAAAATAGGAGTTCTGGGTCACAAGGCCAGGAATCAGTGGGAATCAGTGGGAACTTGAAATTGCAGACTCTTCCAGGGCTCTCACTGTCTTCTTACAGCTTTGTTACAGAATTAATCAAATGGACGCATTTAAAGCTTTAGCCATTTCATCTGGGGTACACTAGACCTTGTAATAATGGTTGTCTCCATTCATGTGCCATTCATCAACAACCATAGGTCTGTTATAAAGGCTTACATTGTTGAATTGCATGTGTGTGTGTGTTAGGTGGGTGCTCGATTCCCGCCTCAGCCCTGTATGCGTAGAGTTTGCATGTTCCTCCCCCAGTCCAAAGACAGGCGTTATCTGTAGAGCGTGAATGTGTGTGATTGCACCCTGAAATGGGTTAACACCCCACCCCAGGTGTTGCCCTCCTTGTGCCCAGAGTCTCCTGGGACAGGCTCTACGCTCCCTGTAAAACTATGTAAGATACACGGTACAGAAAATGGATCGATGGATGGATGATTGTCGAATGATACCCTGTGGTTCCCAACACAGCTTTCAATTCAGCTTTGAATCGCTTTCTCTCACGCTTCCTCAGTGGGGTATAAATCCTAATACATAATTCATATTTTCCACTGAAAAAGAAATAATCTTTAGGCCTATAAAACGATGCCGGTTAACTCTGTTCGTTGCCACAAGTGTAAAACAATGCAAATGAGGAACGGTTTCATTTCCTCTGGACAGAAACTTGGACCCTACGAAAGACACAACTGTAATCCCTCATGCTGCAGTGCTTTTAAAGTTCAGACCAAGCATCAGGGTGAAGATTTAACCGAGCGTGTTGATGGATAGGTCAAATGTCTTGTCTTGTGGACTTTATTCCATCTGTTATCACAGCCTCGCATAATCCGTTTTCCTGAACAAGCCAAACCGAAGACCAGACACGCACTCCAGGCGTCTCATTTATCAACCGTGCCTACGCATAGATTCGTGCATAAACTGTTCTACTCATAGGACGTGATTTATAAACTTATTATTCTTCATGATGATGTGTATATATTTAGACCTACTCCTGACCACATGTATGCAGAAACGTCTAGTCTTAACAAAGTGCCATCACTTGTAAACCGATTATCAGGTGCAGGATAGACCATGGATGGGATGTCAGTCCAAGGCAGGTCAGCATTAACACATTAATAAGTATTTAACACTAGTTAAATTTACAGGCAGAACCCAGAGGAAATTCATGTGGATGTGTGATGCACAGAAATTCCACACGGACAGTAAACCAAGCTCAAGATCAGATCAGGGACGCAAAATTTACTGGTGACCTTTAACCTTGTTCGGGCTTATTCATGAGCTGATTTGTTGAACCAGCTAAATTGGGGATAGAGAGAATGCCAGAATGTTTAGGACAGGGGTAAGTCAGGATCGGTACACTGTTGTTTTGTTCGGCTGGATAGCAAAATGAAAATGAAGAAAGATTTCGTCACGGACCAAAACATTGTACTGTATTGAATCTTTCAAATGTGACAATTTGTTGCTTGCGAATTCTGCTTGCGGTCTCAAAGGCTTGCATCAAATTAGACTTTGAGTATTGAGCACCAATCTGCTTCATGTCGCATGTCACAGAAGATGTCACCAAACTAGCTTCCTCGGTATTTCTTCAGCATTTATATTTATACATTTGTTACATATTTATCCAAAGCAGGGGCGTCCAGAAAGGGCCAGTGTGGATGCAGGTTTTCATTCCGACCAAGCAGGAGCCACACTTATGTGTATTGAAAGCCAAGCTCAATTGATTAAACAGCTGGAAACAGGAGTGCCTCCTGCTTGATTGGACTGAAAACCTGCACCCATACCGGTGCTTTGCGGATAGGATTGGACACCCCTGAACTCGGTTGAGGAATATAGAAAACCCTTGGTTGATGGCCTTGGCAATGGGTTGAAGTCTTAACCTTTGAAGACTGAGCCACCACTGGCATTACCTGCTAGTTTTTGGATTGTCCTACAAAGGGTTTAAAAAATGAATATACTAATACTGTGACTTATTACTCCCAGTAATTTCACCAGGGCTTTTGTAGATTCCTTCATTTCTGATTAATGTAGTTGCAAATGCACCAAAAAAGGACCTCAAATTGACATTTGTTTCTCGACCATCCAACCAAAGAGGAGAAAATAAACTCTAGATTACTGCATGTCCTGAGTTGATAATATATCAAAGTATAATATGTAAATGATGTATCCCACATAATCACCATAATGAATTACTCTGTGTTTCTGTCTCCAGAACCCAGACTCCCTGGACTCATCCATCCAGAGCTCTCTCTCTGCTCTCTACCCTCCATTTGAGGCCACAGCTCCTGCCATCCTCAGCCAACTATTACATGTCATTGATGGTCGTTATGGCGGCAATTCCCTTCAGTGCCTAATTGACTTCCTGATCCCAGCCAGGCGAGTCCTGGAGAGGGTGCGCCAGGCGGCTTGTGTGAGTGTTGAACAGAATGACATGCAGCCCAATTAAAAGAATCATGATCATAATCAAGAATATAACTAAATGAGTAGGAATGTCACTCTTAATACAATTGAATTAGTCAATGCTGTTATAGAAAATGAATCAACACCTGACCAATCATAACTGAGAATTGTTGCAACAAAAAGTGTTGTGGTATAATGTAACGCATGTACAATGCATGTACGTTTTGGGCTCTCTTTCTGAACATGCTTTCCTTAGAGAAGCAGAACATGATCTGTCTGCACATTCATCAACTTTTTGTGTAGACCTCTGTTAGACCTTGGGAGCAGAGCTCAGAAGGATACCTTTGAGATGTATTTCGCAACCTTACATCGGCAATTATTCTTACCATCTAATACTTCTTGTAACCGGAGTAAAGATTTACTAGAGATAGTGGGCCAGTATATGTAAAAAACTGATGAAAAGCTTGAGTTATGCTCTAAACTGCTTGGTGGTGTTGGTGGTTGAGATTTTATAAATCCTTATAAATTAAAAAAAAAAAGAATTGGTTCAAAGCTTGACCGGTCTTATCCACACCTCCAAGAAGAAGTGTTCTTGCTCACTGAATGACACCCTGGAGGTTTTTTTTCATCCATATTCCAACAAATTCTGCTTCTTGTGCTACAATTAGCTAATAGTTCTTATTTATTAAATTTCATGTTTCTTAGGTTCATCCAAATTTCTACCATTGCTACAGTCACGTAAACAGCTTCTCAAATATCCAGCAAAACTAGTCTTGCCCTGCCTCAATTTTTCGTTTACATAAGAGTTAGAAATAAATAACGTATTCCTATATGTTCCAGGGATCACAAACATGTTATTATACTGTAACATCATCAGAAAAGTTATCTTAAAGATGTCTCTTTCTTTTTGCCAGGTGCCATATTCAGACTTGGCGTTCCATTGTTCAGGCTGGCCTCTGTGCCTGTATGACCACATTGTAGTCCATCTCGCTCCCATCAACCCACTGCTGCTCACGTTTGAAGACTTTTACCTACAGGTGGTGCCGTTTGAGAAGCAAGCAGCCCGTATCGTGGTTCGGAGCCTGTTTCAAGAGGATCAGCATGATTTGGAGGAGATTCCAGTGCCAGAGAACTCATTGAGCCATATTTTCACCCAGGACTGGCTAAAAGAACTCAACGTAGGCAGGCATGGAAGGCTGCTCAGTCACTGTGTGCTGGCTACTGAGCAGTGCATAGTGAAGGTACCTTGGGATCAGGTGGCCTACCCAGACTTTGAGGATCAGCCGCAACACATGGATTCTTCTGGTACTTATAATCAAAAGGAGTCTTCGAAAGGACCTTCCTGGCATGGTTATTCTGTTGAGACCAGGATCTGTCCTGCTAAGGATGGTATTGCAGTGTCTTTGTGCTTGGTAGACAGCTCTAGACAGAGTGAGAGGAATCAAGCCATGCCTGAGATGAGGCCACTTGGCTGGGTGTCTCCTAATACCTGGGACAGTCGCAGTAAAGGATGTTTTGTGGATGAGTATGCAAACGATGTGGATCTTATTAAAGGAAAGGTTGATTTAGGAGACTCTCAGACATGCGCTCAACCTAAAACTTGTCAGCTAAGGACGCACAGGGTCGCGCCTCCTGTTGGCCATGATCATACTGCCCATGATCGTCCCACCTGTGGACATACTGTAAGGTTTGCAGAGCAGCCTTGCACTCCTTGCCTGAGGAGGAAGCATGGACAGGGGACCAAGAACCAAGAATGCCGCTACAAGGAGTTTTGCAGGGAAGAACAATGTTCTGTTAGAGTTGAAAAGAGGCAAAAAGAACCAATTCTCTCTGAGAGAACAGCAAGGATGGAGCATCTCCACAGACAAGCCCGGAAACAGTTTCCACAGATTCAGTCTATAAATAATACCTCCAATGAAAATCATAGAAAAGTTCCTGTTAATTTTCAGGGTATCTTTGCAGACTTGACAGAACTGAGCGAAGGAACTATCGCCTGTATTACCCCGACTGTGGTTGAAACAGAATCAGAGAAGTGTCACATTGTTGTCCAAGGATATCCCAGTGAGGGGAAAACAGACGGCAAAACAGAAATTATCCCAAAGTTACATGTAGCTCATGGAAAAAAGACCACGACATGTGGACTTGTTTCTCCAAAGTTAAACAGACAAAAGCAAGGTAAATACAATTCAAGGTTCTTTAAGGGTTTTCTCCTGTTTTTATTTTAGACATATTTTAAGTATTTTAATATTTGTTAAACTAGGCATTTATCACATATTAAAATGCATAAATTTTCATGTTCCCAAGCTAGCGTATATGTACAGTATATTCTTTTTACATATTTTCTCTAGAAGAAGCTCAAGACCATAAAAATCTTCCCCTTCTTGCTAAGGGACCTTGCACAAATAAAACGGTATCCTCATTACACTGCACTGATTTAAAAAAGCCTGGAATGAGATCACCATTCCCAGCTCCATCGAAACCAGAGACCTGCCTCCTACAAGCAGGACTTTTGTGCCTTACAGGTAAGACTGAAAAATTCACTGAAAAATCAAGCAAATTAAATCAAAATGAGTTTTCAACAATAGTTTAGAGAACAAAAAATTGATCAGACTTTCAAGCATTTGTACTGGTTGTCATCAAGCCTATGTTGACAAGTTCGTAGTTTAGATAGATAGATAGATAGATAGATAGATAGATACTTTATTGATCCCCCAGGGGGAAATTCTGGTAATTTGTTTGTCCCTATCTTTACTGTCCCAAGCTGATGACCATAACTTTTCCATACGATGTCTATAAGTCCATGTCTCCTCCTCAGGTGGCAGAGATCGCTCAAATAGAGTAGTAGTGGAGGTTTATGGTGATCACCCGCACTGGGGGTCTCCTCTGCTGTCCATCTTGGCCCTCTCTAATCTTCTGCTTTATTTCCACACCATCATTAGGTATGTAATGTTCCTCACAGGCTTAACTCCATTGCTTGGTTTGGTATACTGACCAATATCATGTTGATACTTTATGGCAACTATGCTAAGACCATCATTATACTATAGTACTTCATGATAACTATGATACTACCATAGACTTGTATGGTACATCAATGGTTCTATGGTACCTGATAGCAGTCATGGGTGCTAGGATTAGCTAAATGTTTTAGTAAATGTATGATGTAATCACAGTTATGCTATGGAACTTCATGCCAACTATGATACTACCATGATTTTACTATGGTACTTCATAGTAACCATGATACTACCATGGTTGTATAATGGTACTTCACAATAACTATGCACAGTAAAATCCCTAGTGTTGAATTGACAACCAGAGTGTTTATTTGAGTCCAATGTACTTATATAAACACTGTAGGGTGTGAATTGAACACTGTGGGTGTTAAATCACCTCTGGTGATTTTGCTGTGTGCTTTTACCATAGTTTTATTATGGTACTTCATACTAATATGACATTACAAAGGTTTTATTATGTATCTCTAAGGCAACCATGCCTTTGCCTTGGTACTTTTTACGAAACAATGGCATTACCAAGGTTTTACTATGGAACTTTATGGCCACCATGATACTACATAGTTGTAGTTTGGTACTTTATGGTAGTTCTGATAGTCCTGTGGTTTGACTAAGGTACTTCATGGTAACTATGATGCTATCATTGTTTTACTGTGGTAGTTGATGCCATAACGGGTTCAATATGATATTTCACAGTAATCATAATACTGCAAAGTATAATTGAACCTTTAATAAAGCTAATCTACACAATCTATTTCCACACAGGAAGGAGGAAAAGGAGTTTGGAATGACAATTGTGTACGACAGCCGCAAGATACCGCCACACCCAGAATTCTTTGAAGCTCTGCAGATGGTGCAAGTGGGTGCTTGAGTATTCCAGATATAAGTAAATCACCAGTGTGGTGTTAGCACTAAACAGCTCACTTTAGCAAGCTTGCACTCTGGGCAATGAGTATGGAAGCAAGAAAGTGAAATCATTTTTATAAATATAGTCAATGTGCCACCAACCACTTTTACGCAACGTTATTTGAATGATAAAAAAAAACAAAGAACAGCACACAAGAATGGTTTGCCGGATTGTTCAGTTGATTCATAACTCTCATTACTCTTACTGTAATTATCCTGGATTATACAAAAACCAAATACACTTTGTTTATTAAAATTTTTTAATAATTTGTAATGAAGCCTTTCCTTAAAGCATATTGATAGGAGAACCAGGTGTTCAGGTAATAAAACTCTATATATAACAATTAGTTTGTTATTTATTAATAATAATTATACAGGTATTACTGCCTGCTATTGTTTGAGATTCAGTGATCATGTGTCTTTTTTTTTAATTGTTTTTGTTGTTTCTAATTTTTGGACTGTGATTTATATGGGGATATAAGGGGAATTTTGTCCCAAACACCATGCTTGAGGGCTTTCAGCTAGTCTCATTCTCCTTTCTAGCTCCCAATACAATCTGTATTAAATAACATATTTTATGTGACTGTTTCAGAGAATAATCTCCATCGCCCTTGGTGTTTTTCTTTGACTTATTTAGGAGCTGGATCCAAAAGCTATCCACTCTGTGCTACTGCTGATCAGTAAGGAGAAAGGTTACAGCCCCGGGACATACCCTGAAGACATGGTTTGGCGCTTTTGTATTGTTGGGTCACGATAATATTAAAATATATTCTCATATATAAAAGTATTCTCATTCATTATACATCAAGATAATAAAGGCACGGCATGCTAAGTTATTAACCCATCTCCTTTTTAATGTAGGAGCTTGTGACATCCCTCAAAGGCCTTCACAGATATATAGAGTACAGCCAGCTGAGCCTGACCCTGGAAGGCACTTTTCTTTACAGTCACAGAAACTGGCTGCACCTCCATCAAGTTCGTTTTATTAAGACCATTATAAATCACAAGATATGAATTTCTCATAACTACTTGTTATTATAAAATTGTGCAAGCTATAAATGATGGTGTTTAATTTACAGGAACTGTATCCATTTGTGTTGGCTCTGAAGGAAGCAACAAATTTGCTTCAAGAAGCCATAAGGAAGTTAGAAGGGCTCCAGAAAATAGACACTGTTCAGGTATAGTGCAAATCACACATCAGTGTCTTTATGTGGATTTCTGTTACTGTTACCAGCATGAAGTCAATTATTTCTGGCGCATCCCAAAGTGTTCTTTTATACCATTCAGTATACCTCTATTATCTCAGAGTTAATCTTCACATCTACTGTAGGATGCGTTATGTTTTTATGTCCTGACCAATTATTATTTCTATCTTAAAAGGATGTAGAGCAGTGCATTAATGAGCAAAGAGATCTAATGAAAGATGTGCTTGAAGACACCCAGTTGGTTAACTTACAAAGGGAAGGCGGAGCCTTGTTGGCCAGGTTGAGATCGGAGAGCGATGTAAGAGCCGCACACTACGAGACGAGCTGGTAATGCTAAAACGCTAATCTGTTAAACCTTATCTAAGGAACCCACTCTAATATGTTAACCCAAACAGGAATAACCTAGTAAACAAGGCATGTAAAAATGATTCTCTTATGCCTGAACATAATAGCATGGTCTCATGAAAATGTTCTTGTCATTTCAAAATAAAATCACTGAAAGTATTCATATTCTAGTGAAGAAATATACAGATACAAAATATTGAATGATGATTAGTGAAAAATCTCCAATATGCTCTTCCAGTAAGGTCATTGACACTGTGGATACCCTTTACAATGAGGTAGAGGAGCACGTCCATATGCTGGTGAGAAGGTCCAACATGTCATTCCAACACCTTGGCTTCTTGCTACATCTCAGGAAGATGGAGTCAAGATTTCTGGAGGTATCTAATCACAAATCTAGCAGACTAACTTTCCAGGAATTTGAGAAGTCTAATTTTCATTTGTCTTGGTGCTACTGTTACATCAAGTAGTTTTGTGTCTGGACTTTCGTTGATGATATACGTCCAAACACCAATACCAATTTTGAACTGGACTCCTACTGTGTAAATTTCAAAATGGGAAAATTCTCGAATATTTCTTAAATGGCATTTTAAGGAATACAAAGATTAGGAAAGTGTGTGAGATATGCTTGACCTGGGATAAAGGAGTAATCCTTTAGTAAGTTTAGAACCTCTGTTGGATTTCTCCAGATAAAGGACTGGTTTGATGTTGAGGGAGAGAGACGAATACTTGTGGCTGAATCTGCGGAGGAACCAAACAGGAGCTTTGAAGAGATTCTCCAATTCTTAAGCACTGTCCTCCCTGAAGCTAATGTAATCATTCATTCCTTTCTCTCTCTGTCAAGCTCAATTATATAAAATAAAACAAAGCCATGAAATTATAATATTTTTCTCCCCACTGTGGTTCACAGGAATTTGTATTCTACGTGTTTTACAGGAACTTAAGCTTCAGGCGATGATGTTACTAAATGAAACAGAAAGCATCCAGGGACCAAACTATCCTGAGTCAGAAGTATTCCACATAATGATATCTATATTCAAATCCAACTTGTCTGAATTCTTATCTCAAGCAGAGCAGTACTGTGATGAGATGGACACTATGCTAAATTTGTTCCACTTCTGCGAGAGGGTAAGTTTCCCTTTTTTGCCACCAGCAAACCCATGTCTTTTCTTTGGAGTTCCAGCAAATCAACTTCCCAGTGAGCACAAAGATTTTTTTTGCAAATGTTGGTGGTACACTTAGATGTTTACAGGGTAACACTATTGTGGTCATATGACGTCATCAGACTTACAATACAGACCAAGAAAAGATGCAAGATTGGGGACAAATAAAGGTGAACCAAGACAGATAGGAAATAGACAAGTATCACAGTGTCTTCTTATGGGCCAATTTAATGAATGTTCATGGACTTCTCTTTTTAGTAGATGATATTTTGGTTGTCATCATACAATTAATCAGTGTATTTCCTTCTCACATTGATAGGCAACTGAGGTGGCCGTAGACTGCTCTCAGCAGTTGGAACAAGAAAGACTGCAGTGCATGCATCATCAAGAGAAATGGGCTGCTCTTCAGGGATGCCATGAAAAGCTTAGCCAGTTTTCCCCAGAACTCTTCCAGGAGGCAAAGACCCAGGCTTGCTTTCTGCAGAACCCCTGGGGGATGAAGTCGTGGAACATGACTTGGCTAAGGTGTCAGGAGGTCAGTCGGCAGCTGGAGGACACCCTGCAGGAGTTGGAGCAAGACCTACATCCTTCACTACCTGTATCTTTACAGTATGAATGGCATGGTAATGCAGAACAGGAGAGCACTGATGGAGGGCCAATGTTTCCACAGCCTGACACACAACAGAACCCACTTGAATGCCCAGATGTCAAGGCCAATCAGAACCGTGACAGCACCCACGGCACAGTGACCTGCTTCAACATCAGTTTCAGGCAATCCCATAAAGGACGTAAAGGGTCTAAAATGACTCCAGTTGCAGATACTGACCAGACGACACCCAGAAAAACAGCTCATGATCACATCCAGACAACAGTTGCAGGCTCAGACATAGTTGGTTGCCAGTGGTTCAATTGGCACAACAACTCAAATAAATACACTAAGGAGGACTCTTCTTCAGACTCCTGTTCCTCCAAGATTCAGATCTTACCATCTACCTTCAGTGAATCTAAAACTTCACCACCCGTCTGCTCCAATTCCCAAATCTCAGGACCTACCTGCTCTGGAACTCAGAACTTGGTCCTGCAACACCCAGTACCACTTTCTGATAGCTTCTGTTTAGAAACTTTGGACTGTGAGGCAAGGCACCCTGCATATACCTCCCACTCTGAACAGACTGCTAGCTGGGGGAATGACACAACAAACACCCTATCAAGTCCTGGCATGGAAAGCAACACTATGTAAGATACCACAATCATATTGTGATGTCATTGTATATAAATTACAAGAGATTATAGTAAATAAATATATCTACATTAGAAGTAATCTCAAGTTTAAGATGAAGGTCGAGTTTCTTCAATTATGGTTAAATAAAACCAATTCAATTACAAAGCAAAGAATTTATATTATCTAAAGTTATATCACTAGCCTGCCATATCCTTTCCTTTTCCTACTTCTTTTGCTCTTTCTTTTCCACAAACAAAGAGCCACACCCACTAGTTATACTCTTCCAACTGTGATCACATTTGTGCCTTACCTCCAAGAGCATATCTTCTGAAATAACAGTTTCTCCCACAGGAAGCTGCGATGTATCCTGGAGGAATTGGTACTGACAGAGCTGGAGTATGTAAAATCTCTGGATTACATCCTGACTCATTACCTCCCCCTGCTGGCACGGCCAGATGTGCCTCCAGACCTGAGAGGGCAACGTGGAAGAATCTTTGGGAACCTAGAGAAACTATATGACTTCCATCGCCATTACTTCCTGCAGGAGCTTGAGGCTTGCCGGACAGAACCACTTCGGGTGGGCCACTGCTTCCTCAGACATGTGAGTTCCTAAGACTCGGTGCTAATGTTTTGTCATATTGTATCATTTTCCTTTTCTACGATGATGAGTAAGAACGAGTGATTTGCATCTTTGTTGTTCTTGTGTCATTTTGACAAACCTTTTTTGGTTGCAGAGAGAGAATTTCGGGCTGTATGCTCTCTACAGCAAGAACAAGCCTCAGTCAGATGCTCTGATTCAACAGCATAAGTTCTTCAAGGTGAGGAATATCAATAACAAAGAATCTTCAACGTAGCCACTGCAAAATTGTCCTTATAGACCAGAAAACTCTCTAACAGCTTAATGTTTATTAATTTTTTAACTCATAGCACTTTTTTGTAATATTTGATAAACATTCCTATAACGGTGAATAAAATATCAGCTCAGAGATGAAAAAAAAAACAAAATCAGCCAAATCCAACAAATCCAAGATAATATGATCCATGATAATATGATGTATGCTAGATTTACTAATGAATATAATTCCAAACAGACTAATTTAGTTCTTCAGATACAACTGAGTACGTGAATAGTTTAGTGATAATGTTACCTGTAAATTCAGACAGCTCTGGCTTCTCCAATAGCATTCAGACATTTCAGACTAGGCAGGTATTTTAGCGGTGTGGCTTTCAAGGGGACACTGCAAAACAGAGCTGAGTAACTTCTGGTAATGAAGGCGAAGTTACTCTGGCTGACCCATAAAATGATTGAGAGAGTGGACATTCAAACGAGTTTTTCCATTAACGCAGTCGAAACAGCTGGAGCTGGGAGACAGCATGGATCTATCGTCCTACCTGCTGAAGCCAGTGCAGAGGATCAGTAAGTACAGTCTGCTGCTGCAGGACATGCTGGAGGAATGTGGAGCAGCAAATAACGCAGAGTGCCTGGAGATCCAGGGTGCTGCCGATGTGGTCCGATTCCAGCTACGCCACGGAAATGACCTGCTCACCATGGACGCTATCCAGGACTGTGACGTGAGTAAGATAAGTGGAAGAGAAGTTGGTGAGGAAATGCCTGTTTCCACAACTCTGGATCTGAAGGTTACTTTTTTTTGCTTGTCTTCAGGTGAACTTGCAAGAACAAGGCCAGTTAATTCGGCAAGATGAGCTCTATGTGATGTTTCGCAAGAAGCGTGCATTGCGGCGAGTGTTTCTGTTCCAGGACCTTATTCTCTTCACCAAGACAAAGAAAACACACCATGGAGATGACGTGTATATCTACAAACAGTCTTTCAAGGTACGTTTCCTGATTAACATCGAGCATAAATATGTAGTCCATCGTCATAATACAACCCCAAAAAACATACACCATAGTACAATTCCAAAACAGTAGGGACGCTGTGTAAAAATGTAAATAAAAAACAGAATGCAAGGATTTGCAAATCTCATAATCCCATATGTTATTCACGACAGAACGTAGAAAACATGTCAAATGTTTAAACTGAGTAAATGTACCGTTTGAAGAAAAAAACAAGGTCATTTTTAATTTGATGGCCACAACATGTCTCAAAAAAGTTGGGACAGGGCAGCAAAAGTCTGGAAAAGTAAGTGTTACTAACAAGAAACAGCTGGAGGAACATTTTGCAACTAATTTAGTTAATTGGCAACTGCTCAGTAAGAACGCAGTGTAAGCAGCTGGAGCTGTTATGAATCTACTCATCATGAATTATTATGTAAAATATTTGATTCATAATTGGTGTAACTTACGAATGTATCTACTGCATGTTTGTGTATTTCCTTTCGTTCCACCGGTCATTCATCGATTTGAAATGCAGACTTGTGACATTGGACTAACCCAGAACTGTGGACAAACTGGCTTGTGCTTTGAGATCTGGTTCAGAAGACGAAGAGCCAAGGACACGTATACGCTTCAGGCAGAGAGACAGGACATGAAAGAGGCGTGGACTGCAGACCTGGAGCGCATTCTGTGGGAACAGGCCCTGAAGAACAGAGGTGAGATACAAAGAGAGGACAAGAAAGAGAGAGAGAGAGAGAGAGAGAGAGAGAGAGAGATTTCCTGTAAAGCAGACATGCCATGTACGCAGTGCTTTAATGTTGGTTAGAACTTCAGGAACTGTCATTTAATTTTCATTGAATGGATTTTGTTTTGCAGAGTTGCGGAGACAGGAGCAGGTGTTTATGGGAATGGGTAGTAAATCTTTCATGAAGATTCAACCTAGTGAAGCAGCCGTCCATGACCGAACCATCACCTGCTGCCTGCAAGAAGGAGGTATCGCTCCATAAGATGTTTATGATCGAATAAATATAGGTTTGTTTGTTTTTTAGTGTGGACTTTCAGTAATCTATAATATATATATATCTATATATATTTTAATGAAGGTTGCCATCTTGACATCTGCTCAATTTGGTGCCACATCTCATAGGTGGAGGCAGAAATGGACCACAAAGCTGGAGGTTATATAGATGATGGTATAACACTATATTACAGGACTCTTCCTGCTAACTGTTTAGAAGAAACGCACTTTCTTCTAGAAACTATATTTCAAGAAAATGTTTTGAGTGAGATAAACTTCCATTATGTCCATACATTCTTGTACTTGGTAAATCTGCAAACATTTTTCTTGCTAAACTATTATAATTATACACTTCAGAACGTCAGGGATAAATTCATCCATTTAAAATTTCTGTAAAGCTTCTTTGTGACAATGTCCATACAAATAAAATTGAATTGAATTCAGTTTTGCTACAAGTTATAATCTATTCCTTTGCAATTCCGTTTTCCCAACTAGTTTGTTTTTTATTCATGTATTTTTTTTAAATATTATTTTTTATACAGAGATTGAAGGATTAAAATCGCCTAATCTCACCGCACCCAGACTTCAGAGTGAAGCACAGCTGCCAAGGCCAGAATCGATCAGCTCAACTTCAGGCAGCCAATCGTCTTCCTCCTCTGGACGTGGATCTTTGTCCCCTAGCGGTTTCCGTGAAAACCAGGCGCATGAAAACAGCCACGGAGCTCAAATAACTATGATCAGCCATCAGAACAATAGACATGGTACATGCCCCCACCCCCACCCATTTTCACACACACAACTTTACTTTCTCTAATTATTTTCAACTAGTACTAGTTAACTATAGCAATTTTACTAATGGAACATACACTATACGACAGTTAGGGTTGCTCTGCATTCTAACAGTTGTTCCATTCCCGAATAATGATGTAATGCCTGAGTACAAGAAATGATTCATAATCTGTGAGGACAACGCAGTGCATCTCAATTTAAGATAAGCCAAAGAGTGATTCATTATTTCTCCCGCCCATACCCCAGTTTTTTCTTCCTAAGTGATCAGAGAGTCTCCTGGTCGATTCGGATCACGTGAGGGTGGTACCTCGGGTTCCTGCAGTGCTACAGGAGGGAGGTTTACGGCACCTGCTGGTACCCAGCTGCAGCACACCTTACCTGCTCTATCCAAGAAACAAGGGATCAGTAGCAACGCACATAAAATACATGCCTCATATTTTACAGAAGGTTAGAGAACGGGATTTGCTCGCTGCTTAACGATGCTGGTATGAGTCTTTTTTTTCTTCAACAAACTATATTCCATACAACTTCCATACAGGATGCCTGTTCCAGAAATTCACTTCTTCACTAGGAACCAAAAACCACCAAATCTTTCTAAATAAACATTCTGCTTATGCCTATTTGTTTATTTTTGGCACCAAAATCTCAATGATAACAGAATTTAACAGTAGCCTTTGAGACACAACCTTAGCTGTATTAACTATATAAAAAAGTAAATAAATAAATAATCCTCCAAAGCCCAAATGGATGTGATGTTCAAATAGAGCACTACAAAATAACTGGTATCCTTTATTTAAAAAATATTGACATTATTAGACGAAATAAACATCACACACAATAATTTAAATCAGCCAGGAGAGATGAGTCACTTTTCCATTTTATTTATTTATTTTTTTGCAAAAATCTTGGCACCCGTAAGGAAGATATATATACAGTGAGGGAAAAAAGTATTTGATCCCCTGCTAATTTTGTATCTTTGCCCACTGACAAAGAAATGATCAGTCTATAATTTTAATGGTAGGTTTATTTGAACAGTGAGAGACAGAATAACAACAAAAAAATCCAGAAAAAAACATGGCAAAAATGTTATAAATAGACTGATCATTTCTTTCTCATATACATATATATACATACATATATATATAATTTCTAATTTGCTCTCAGTTCTTCCAAAGTCTGCTGTTGTCTTAAAACATCCCATTCCTGTGGGAAATTAATACATTGCGCGCATGTAAAATCTAATCGTCATATAGCGTACATCACCACAGAGACAAGCAAAAATCTAATAAAAGTTGAAAGGATTAATGAAGTTTACACAAGAAATGAGTTGGAAACACTTCCACACCACAAAAGCATTCAATAAAGGATAGTCCATCTTCTAATATCATATTTAATGCTGGGAAACGTGTTCACTGAACGAATATTGAATGGATAAATGATATGAATGGAGGTATTGGTTGGAAGTTTTACTAAAGACAGGCTTTATACATCAAAGTAACACTTATTTTACAATGCAGCAACTATTTTTTAAACACTTTTTTATTATATTAGTAAAAATACATTTTTAGACTGTATATTGCCCTTGTTTAGCATTTTGTTCTGCATGTATATAATTTATTAGATGTGCTGAAGAATATTACATTTATTTACTCAATACTCGGAGAAAGCCAAATGTTTCTTTGTATAAAAAACAATTTTAACAAAAATAATAAAGTGTTATGAGGTACATGACTGGTTTCCTTTCTTCATACTCATGAGTATTTGTATACTTTATTTAAGAGCTTATTAAAATAAGGCCATTTAGATTCTACAAACGGCTTAATTATGACAGGGACAGTTTATTTTAGTTTATCAAAGCAATATGTGGAGAATATCACCTGAAGTGATGTTCAATCAATTATATAGTAGCAAGTGGGCCATCAAGAAACATCCTATAACAAAGGGGTACGTGACTGTAATTATCATACAGAAAGACATCAGTCTAGACAAACTTTGTTTACATTTAGAGCGAGACTTGTTTTACATGATGGGCCGATGAAAATCTGGTCTGAGCTGATATTATTCGACATATTTCACGTGCTCATGTCACTGCTACTCTGCAATAAAGTTATTCTTCGTTGTGATCTTTGACGTCCTCATGATTATTTTCTTACATTACTCTGGATAGGTAAATGCTTCTGAATTTTCTCAGCTAGCAATTTTAGGTGTTCTATTAAAGTTCCTACAACATCGTTTCACAGGAATGTTTAACACTAACTAGTATTTCCATATACTTTGTCTTTGTGTGTGTGTATGAGAGAGAGAGAGATCAAAAATTGTAATAAATCATTTAATAAAAAAATAATCGCACCAGTTACACTAGATGAGATGTAAAGTGTGTGTCTGATATATTTCCGCTAGTCTTCTGCTTGACAAGAGTTGCCATAAATAACGGCATTTAAAGGTGATGTACTATGGTAAAATTAGCTAAGCCATAAATAACCCTCTTGTGACCCAAGCAGTAGCTGACCACACACACACACACACACACACACACACACACACAGGCTGAGCATTACAAACTGCTAGTATGGATCAAGGTAAGGTGAAAAAACTTGGGCATTTTTATGTAACTGGTTTTATAACCGTGCTAGTGCTTTGTAAAAACCAGCAGAAAGGACAAGCTTGCATGAAGCTGGATCTCTGGGTGAAGTCATGGAAGAGCAAATACAGTTTCATGTAAATAGAACATCATGGAAATAGTTTTTGTTCCTATAGTTCCTTTTTTCTTGTATCAGAAATATTGGATTTCTGAAGTCCCATTAGATTGATGATTGTAACGTAAATATACAGTAACAATTTAGTTGTTGACTATTAAACAATATGGATTTTATTTGATTATTATAATTTTTTTCTTTAAATTTATCAATTTATAAATTTATTTACTTACGCTAAAGTATGGTAGGATGTTGCAGTCTTCAATCTTACCCACAAAAAGGCGGTGTTGCTGCAGGCTTCCATTCCACCTGAGCAGGAGCCATGAGTCATTGTCTTTAATCAGTTCACCTTGGTCTCCAATCACCTGTCAGATGTGCCTCCTATTAGGCTGTAATGAAAGCCTACAGCCACTTTTAGAACATTGAAGACCCTAGAATGTTTGGACTAGGTAAAATGATTTATATATAAAGCTAAATATGCCAGAATTCAAGTACATGCAAATTCAAGAATTCAAGGATATGCAAATTGTACGCAAATAGTATGCAAATAGTATGCAAATAGGCAAGAATGCTAGTATTTAAATACGCGTAGACTTATTCTTCGGATCTGTAATTTGTACACAAACATTCCATATGCTATTTCATATGCTAGTTCATATGCTAGTATGCTGGTCTGGTAGTCAACTTTAATGTAACTTTAATGTAAGTTAATAAGCTAATAGGCATAAAATATGCTAGACAAAGATTTACTCAGTAATACCATTTGTTCATAAACATTATGAGCATGCAATTATGCAGACATAAAAAGTATATACTTGCATATAGAGTGTTAGTATGCAAATATGCAAGTAGTCTAATAGACAATAAATGCAATGCACATGCTGGCAAGCAATTCAAGTGTGCTAGTCTGCAAGTGTGCAAATCGAGTAAGCATTGCTAGTATGAAGGTATGTTAGTAGGCTAGTATGTTTGGATGTAGGTATGCTAGATCCTAGTATGCGGAGACATTTTTAATACTATTGGTTCATATGTTTCTGTATGAACATACTAGTAGAGTAACACGGATGTGTTATGGCATGGTCTCTTTGGCTGTGTAAGCCCATTTCATTTTGCTAGTATGCAAATTTGGAGGTATGCTAGTATGCTTATATGTGAGTGTGCTGAAATGCAGATGCTAGCTCATCTCAATGTTCTGTGGGCCTCACAGCGCTGGAGATCGAACATGTTGATTTGGAGTGCACAGTGAACAATGCCCAACACCACACAGAGCTGAATGGAGCAGATGGACTGATCGTGAGGAGAGGTCAACCCTTTTCGATCACGCTTTACTTACGAGCTGGCTCACACTTTCAACATGGAAGCAACATCAAACTCATCACCACTACAGGTCCATTCACTCACTCACACTCACTGGCCAGTTAGCGGTAAGAGAAAATGAAATTATGCTAACTCTATGTCATTAGCTTACATTTTTAGTAAGTTTAAGTAAAAGATAGTATGCTGCACTATAATTATCCTCGTGGTTTAATATACAAAACATTGGTTTAGAAATATAGCATTTGTACACACAATATGCTACTATGGTTGTATGAAATTGTATAACACTTATAGCATTAACATGACATTTAACCAGCATGTTTTTTTTTTCAGGTTCAGACCCTTCTGAGCTTGCAGACACTTCTGTCAAATTTGAACTCAGTAAATTTATATCCAAAGTCCGCTGGAGTGCGACAGCAGTGTTAGCATCTGAGAGGAGCGTTTCACTCACTATTGGCTCTCCTCCTGATGCCCCCATCGGGTTATACCAATTCAGCCTCAAGCAGGTCAGCAAGGAAGTAATGGAAGTCAGTTTGGGCCAGTTTGTGCTGCTCTTTAACCCCTGGTGCAAAAGTAAGATATCAGAGTTGCTTTGTTGGTATAATTTATCATAAAATATCTTGCATTATATTCACTTTGGTTTGGTAAAATGATTTATTAGCCTGCCCAAGACATCAAATTGACCTTAATGTGGTGAAACAGCAGGGTAACTTTCTCGTTATGGGCTGTAACAGGAGATTCTGTGTATTTGGCAAGTGAGGCTGAGAGACAAGAGTATGTCCTGTCTCAGGATGGACTGATCTACCGAGGAAAGCCCAAACACATCACTACACTTCCATGGACCTTTGGACAGGTACTCAGTTTCCTTATTTTGGACAGCTACTGAATAGTATACTTAAATGTTCTCTACCTTAACTACCTATTGTTTTAGATTTTCCAAAAACATTGCCATTACAAGGCAAACGAGGTGAACGTGCTCATACTCCAAACATGCAGGCACGGATCGAAACCAAAATCTACAGAGTTGCCAGTTTAATAAGATCTCAATTGAATTGAGCACCGATGGGTGATTTTTGGAGCAAGGCGTTAGACAGCGCTCTCCGTCACCCTCATTAGAACAAAAACTGAGGCAATATCTTTTGAACAGACAAGTTCGTCCATTCAGTAGAGTTCCCGACCAAGATGCATTGAAGCATTGTTCTAGTGGCTTGTGATGGCCCAACTCACTTGACTTACTTAAGATGCTTATGTTGGATTTTCCATTCATTTGCAGTTTGAGCCTGGAATCCTGGATATCTGTCTGAGAGTTTTGGATGAAAACTTGAAGCATTCAGAAGACCCAGCGCAGGACAGTTCAGACAGGAGAAGCCCTGTCTACGTGACCCGAGTCATCAATGCCATGGTGAGCTGCAACCAGCCAAAATATTTTATAATTATAGGGGCCATCTAAACCCTGCAATTGTGAGGCCAGCCCATCCACCAGATACATTTATGGCTACTAAAAGATCATCACATTAAATGTCATATTTCTCTATTCCTCGATCAGATAAACAGCAATGATCATAACGGTGTTCTGGTGGGGAACTGGTCAGGAGATTATGAGGACGGCGTCAAACCCACTACATGGAATGACAGTGGTGGCATTTTACACCAGTGGATTGAACAGAACTGCACAGGAGTGCGATACGGACAGTGCTGGGTGTTCGCCGCTGTGGCATGCTCAGGTCATTAAAACACCTTCTGTCAATGCACCAGTAGATCAACTTTAGCCCTAACACAGGGACAACCGATGATTTGAAGCTAACCATCCCTCTTGTTGTGTGCAGTATCCCGGGCGCTGGGCATCCCCTGCCGAGTGGTCACCAACTACGAATCAGCTCATGACACAAACAGCAACCTGCTCATCGAACGCTACTACAACGAGATTGATGAGGATATAAGTGATGACTCGATATGGTGAGATTTTGACACTTTTCAAAGATTAATCCAAAGCTTTTGCATTTCTTCTAATCGTTTGGCAGCATGTTAAAGTAGGGTTTGCCTAAATTCAGTATATTTCCACTCAGCATCTCATGCTTGCGTTTGTGCAGGAACTTTCACGTATGGGTGGAGAGTTGGATGACCCGTCCCGACCTTAGGCTTGGCTACGAGGGTTGGCAGGCCACTGATCCCACGCCACAAGAAACAAGCAATGGTAGAGATTCTTAGTTTAATGTGATCAATAAACAGTCATTCAACTTCAGGAAGGGATTCAAAACCTATTCTGGGAACGCTTTGCTTGAGGCAGAAATACACCCTGGATGGGGCAGCAGTCCATCATAGAGCACCATGCAAACACACGTTCTTACATTCACCCATACCTAGGGGCAACCAAGAAACCCACCTAACTGAACCAAGGAACCTGGAGCTGTGAGGCAGCACGGCTACCTGCTATACCACAGTGCCATACTGTCTACAATATTAATAAAATATTTAAGAATAATAATAATAAGAATAAGTCTCTTCAGATTGGGTTTTTTGTTCTTTATTCAATCAGGGGTGTACTGCTGTGGTCCGGTCCCTTTGAGAGCAGTAAAGGAAGGTGACCTGAGCACAAATTATGACACTCCATTTGTTTATGCCGAGGTGAATGCAGATGTTGTAGAATACATCGTCCTGGGTAATGACAAAGTAGTAAAAGTAGGAGGATCAGCTACTCACGTGGGCCAGTGCATCAGCACCAAGGCAGTGGGCACAGACCAGAGAGAGGACATCACACACCTCTACAAATACCCTGAAGGTAAGATGGATATATGCTCGAGTGCTGGAAGCAATTAAAAATCCCAGGACTTCCAGACTCGGGATTGAGCCTCGGGAAAGTGATAAGCGTTGTTCCTTCACAGGTTCCAAAGAGGAGAGGCAGGTGTTTGTGAACGCCAACCACATAAACCGGCTAATCCAGAATGAGGAACAGCCTGGCTTGTATGCGAAGATCAAACTGAACCCTGATATGATGGTGGGTTCAGACTTCGACGTGTACGCGCAGGTCAAAAACAACACGGACACCACCAAGAACTGCCGTCTGATGTTTTACGCCCAGGCTGTGACCTATAACGGCAAACTCAGGGAGACGTGTGGCCTGACAGAGCTCAGTGAGATTAACCTTGCCCCAATGGAGGGTAAGAGTCGACTATTTCCTCTTGTCTAGTAACTGGCTAGAGAAAAGTTGATTTGAGGATACAGTAAGTGTAAACAATAGCCACAGTAAATATAATTACCTTAATAAAGGAATCATCCTGGAGGCATCTCCCTTAGTAGCCAGGTCCTTTGAATGTAACGATCTCATTGTCAGAATTCTCAAATTTTGGCCCAAACAGTGCCTAATCATGCTGTCTCTCTAGAAATCTGCCTTTCAAATTCAAATATTGCATTTCAGGAAGTGAGGCAACACTTTGCCTAAAATATTCAGAGTATGGAAAAGTCATAACTCAAGACAGGATGATCAAACTGGTTGCTCTGCTTATCGACTTGGAGACCAAGGAGCTTCAGAGAGAAACGAAGACTATAGTACTGGAGAGCCCTTCCATTATCATCCTGGTACACATTATTTAGCCATCTTAAAGTAACGAAACCAAAGAATGTTTCCTAAATCGGAACACAGATCTGATTAAGGCAGATCTGATTCCTCTGTAGGTTCTCGGGGATCCTAAAGTAAGCCAGCCTGTTTCGGTTGATGTGACTCTGCAGAATCCGCTGCCTGAATCACTGGAAAACTGCATCTTCTCTTTACATGGAGCCAACCTGACGGCCGGCACAGCCATCGCTAAAGCGTAAGTTGAAGCATGTCAACGTAAGTGCGTAGACGTGAACTGCTTGGTCATGATGTGTGAGATACTTCATGGTTGATGAGGACCCAGTTAGGGGACGTTATACCTTTAACAGCACTTGGAATGGAAAGGGTTCATTTATACATTGAAAACTCCAGTATTGAAATCAGTAGCTTTGCAAATTGGCAAAACAGCCCATTAAACCGAATCCGTGGCCGAGAAAACAAAATGTCAGCCAAAGTTTTGGCCAAAAAGGAAACATCCACAATTTTTCCAAGGGTAATTGTTCTTTTGTATTGTTGTCGATTCCCTGGATTAACTTTTAAAGGTATATCTCTCTGTTTTTCCCCTGTCAGTGTTGGGACAGTTGGTGCTGAGGATCTTGCCACTGCCGAGCTTGAGTTCACACCCACGGCTTCAGGAAGACGAAAACTACTGATCGACTTCTCGTCTGATAAACTGAGCAACATCCACGAATACATTAATATAACTATCGAAGAATAAATGCTTTCGTTCGTCGCTGACCAAAACGTATTTGTATTCGCTCAGATAGGATTTTACACATTTTTATCAGATTACATGGGTACGTTACATGAGAACAGAAACTAAATCACTTCCTTTTCACAACATTATATTCAACTATAAATGGATAAGTACAGTGGTGTGAAAAAGTGTTTGCCCCCTTCCTCATTTCCTGTTCCTTTGCATGTTTGTCACA
>JAFFST010055143.1:50412-66228 GCA_022414735.1 Noturus placidus | reverse complement strand
AACACACCAGCAAGTCCACCACCGAATGGCTGAAGAAAAACAAAATGAAGACTTTGGAGTGGCCTAGACAAAGTCCTGACCTGAATCCTATTGAGATGTTGTGGTATGACCTTAAAAAGGCCGTTCATGCTCGAAAACCCTCTAATGTAACTGAATTAGGACAATTCTGCAAAAACGAGTGGGCCAAAATTCCTCCAGGACGCTGTAAAAGCCTCACTGCACGTTATCGCAAACGCTTGGTTGCAGTTGTTGCTGCTAAGGGTGGCCCAACCAGTTATTAGGTTTAGGGGGGCAATCACTTTTTCACACAGGGCCATGATGGTTTGGATTTTTTTTCACCTTTAATAATAAACACCTTCATTTACAAATTGCATTTTGTGTTTACTTGTGTTGTCCTTGACTATTGTTTAAATTGGTTTGATGTTCCGAAACACTTAAGTGTGACAAACATGCAAAGGAACAGGAAATGAGGAAGGGGCCAAACACTTTTTCACACCACTGTAGTACATCATTCTTTCATTTTCTTTTCAAACCAAGCCATCAGTGAGCAGACATTATTTGGGTGGTGGTCAATTCTCTTTACTGTAGTTATTAAACACCTCAAAAAACAAAATAATTCTAACCAAATCTTTGCTGTGGTCAGAAACTAATAGCGATAAAGGGTAAAGGATGATTAAGATACAATAAAAATCACTGTGAATTCAATAGTTTTTAAAATCCAAAACAACCCATGCCCCAAAACATCTAAATGCTAGTGCAAAAGGAGGCAGGAGAGTGCAGTTTGGTTGAATGTTAGTGGTCCAAATCATTAGATTTTTTCCCTTCATTTGTACAGTCTGGGATGCCTCATAGATATTTTATACATACGTAAATTACGTAATTAGTAGAACACGTTTCCAATGAGATATCAAGGGCATCCTCAGTATTTTTTTCATTATTATTATTATAAGAAATTACAAACTGAACGGAAACACCTGATTACAAATTTCTTCTGAATCTTAAACATTTTCAAACGCTTTATTTATTTATATTTTTGTACCGAACATTAATTTTCCCTTATTTAATTTGATTCTCGTAGATGTTAAATTTACATTTTATTATAAAATGCAACACTACTGTTGTCCTGGCATTTCATTTCGCAACCGCTGAAAATTGAAGAGGAAAATATTTGTGAGATTTTCTGAGATCAAATTCAAACGCGAAAACAGAGCTGCATTTGTGAAAACCAGGTGGTCGTTTATCCAATCGGAACACGGTTTGCAGGAGGGGGCGGAGGGGGGAGAAAAGAAACAGAGACAGTTTGTTTAGTTAAGACCTGCTGTTAATGTTCTCTCCAACATGTCATGAATCATCAGCGCAAATTCTGAAAAAAAATACTGCTTTCTGATTGGCTACTTTGAGGAGTCCCCCCCCCCCCAGCAACATACTATGAAACATACCTGCCTTTTGAAAGAGAAGAACCAGCATACAGTAGATACTTTTGTTCACATGAATATCAACTACAGTGTGGAGTCAGTAGCATAACACTTGGACTGGGCGATACGAGCAAAAAATATCGTCGTCATCTTTGCCACAATTTTTTTTTTTTTAAAAAGTCTCACCCCAAATTTATTTCTAATAAATACATAGCAAAATCAATGTATTATCTAAAATAGTATCGTATATTCAGTATAGAAATAGATCATTATCAACATCCAGATCACTTCTTTTTTCTTTTTCAGTCTTCATACTTTGGAAGGCAGAAAAAAAATACTACATCATGCTAAGCCACTCCTGTAATGTTACAGCATTCAGCTACAAGGTCAATTTTTGTTCATGTTTATTGATTACTGTTTATCGTTAATGTTTATAAGAAGTCACACTGTGTCCAAGAACCCAAATTTTCAGTAAGGAGTAAAAAAAATTTTTTTTTGCCAAATTATTACTATAATTACTTCAAATTATTACTATTACTGTTACTTTAAGACAAATGGTTCATATGTACT
Source organism: Noturus placidus (assembly GCA_022414735.1). Lineage (NCBI taxonomy): Eukaryota > Metazoa > Chordata > Actinopteri > Siluriformes > Ictaluridae > Noturus > Noturus placidus. The sequence goes on along the minus strand of JAFFST010055143.1, from coordinate 64,243 downwards.
AACAAGAAATGGAAGTCTATGTCATCTTCTCTAATAAATGCATAGCCAAATCAACGTATTGGGTAAAATAGTCTTAGGTAAACTTACCCCACCGAACTTTGGGAGGTGAAAGCAAAATAAAAAACAAAAACAAAAAAAAAGAACAATTTCTAGTTGACAGATGGCTGCTGTAGTAATGTTCCAGGGTTAAGCTACACTGTGAGGTTTATGCTCATGTTTGTAAATTACAGGAAGATGCATCACTGTATCATGGTTTGAGGAAGATCTTAACAGGAAATGGAAATACTCCAGTGCAACAGAACATTAAAAATTCTTGACTGATAAGTCAGTCACCCAAAATCCTTAAAAAAATAGCACCAAAATTGATGGGTTATATAACAGCACAGTATATTCAGTATGTCAACATCACTTTCTAGCTTTTATGTGGATTTGGGTCTGGGGGGGTGTCTGTCCAAAATGGCTGCTCTCGTAAGGTTAGAGCAATGTTCCAGCATTCAGCTACATGGGTGAAATTGATTTTATGGACTATAGGATGTCACGCCATGTCCGAGAACCCTACGTAGTTTGAGGAAAATATTTATAGGAAACATTTTGGCCAAATTATTGCTATTTCTTTAACAAAGTGTCATCGGTACTAACAAGTAATGAAAGTCTGTCACCCAAAAGCTTTTCTAATCAAAACAAACCCAAATCAATACATCGTGGGGAAAAAAAATAAAAGGACTATAATATACGTAATTCAAGATGGCCGCCCTTATAATGTTCATGTGTACAGATTAGGAAAAGTCACATGGTTTGAGGGAAAAAAAAAATGTAGGTTGAGATAGATTTCCATTTCTTATTATAGCTCCAAACTGAGCAAACATCCGAAACCAAACACGTGCATTTGGAGACGTGTTTACATTCGATTTTTTTAATGAATTATTATTACTTCTTTAACACAAAAGTTTCATATGGGCGAGCTTTATTTCTCCAAAGAAGATTCAAGATTGTGATAACACCACACTCGGAGTATAGTTCCAAGTCCTAATTGGCGCCGCTCCAATAGCAGCTGATGATGAGGGTCTGTCACTGTTTATTTCAGCTACCTAGTCTGTATAACTGAGCAAATGAAAAATGGGGAGGGGTGTTGGAACAAGCCTTTTTTCACAAACTCCTCATGGGATTATTAATAAGCAAATAAAGCCTAATCACACCCTAAATCAGTAAAACTAAGAAAACTAAAAAAACAAACAAAACCCTCCTCTAATAATAATAAGACGGCAGAGTCATGTTCACGTTCACTCTGTCGGTGAAAACTCAGCAGGAATTATTATTTTTTTCCTTCTAAAAACCGAACACAAAGGCCAAAAGCTGAGGATCTGGCCTGATCTCAGCTGATCGGCTGGTGACGGTGGAATCAGAGTCCAGACTGAGGATGGAGGGACGAAGAGAAAAGAAATGATCAGTCGGTCGAGAAGAGGTCTCCGGCCGAGGGCAGCGGCGCCAGTCCTCCGGTGACGTTGGGCAGGAGTGAGAGGTCGGGAAGGCTCTGGATGTGAGACTTGAGCTCTTTGCGCACCTGAGTGACTCGCGCCAGCTTCTGCTTGTACTCCTGTAACACCACAACCGAAGCATGTTCATTTGGTTGAATTCTGGATTCTGACTGTCTAACAGCCTTAATCGTTTCCATAGTGACGTCTCATAGTGATGAATAAGAACAAGAGCTCACGTGTTTCCGCAGATGTTTCCGCAACGTTAAAACAGATAAAAAGCTGAGCCGTTAGATCAGTGCGGTATAAACGTAACCTCAATACTTAATAGTTATCGGATATTGTGTTATAGCTTTTTAATTTCACGTCTCTCCTTAACGTTCACCTCGTCACAAACAGAAATTATTTTCTTTGGTTAGGGATTTTTTTTTTTTAGCAAAACAAGTATACACATTACAAGACAACAAGGTCTCTTGTCTCTCTGTGATTCTGACGGTAGCCATATTGTTTGTGCTACTTTTTATACTCTGTGTGTGTGTGCGTTTTATATAAAACGGAGCATGACAGGATACTGTACCTCAAGTTTTTTCTCCCTCTCGCTCAGCGCCTCCTTCTGGCTGTTGATGTATTCGGTGAGCATGCGGGCCAGCTGCCTGCGGTCCTCCAGCTCGGCCGCCAGTCTCCCGTTATACTCAGCCAGCAGCAGACACGCCTCATCCACCGTCTTAGAGAGCTTATCTGCTGCCTCCTTATCTGCACATTACATAAAACACGAAATACCAACAGATAAACGGCCTGGAACCATGAACACCTCATTTTAGCATTTAGTGTATTTTAATGACGAACAAAGGTTCCAGAGCAGCAATTTTTTTAAAATCCCATTCCATGAAATGATATGTAATATTTATAAAGGTTAATAATTTTCTGTGCGGTAAAAAGCATTATGGTGGGAAAAAATAAAAGACATAACTCATTTTTACACCACATTTAATTTAAAATAAAACAAATATGATTATTAATAATAAATGACTTGTAATAAAAGAAATAATAAAATAAAACTCAAGTTATTAATAAACAAATGACTAACTAGCTGGATAAACAAACAAATATAACATGATGATAGTAATAATGACAATAATAATAATAGTAATAATAATAATAATAACAAAATAATAATAATAAATAAATAGTATTATGATGTACAATGTTTTCTATTTATTACAAATGATATAAAGCAAAACAAAAATGACCTTCAATATGCTTTTTCTTCCATTATCATATTAGACAATGTCGTACAGATTTACTCTGAAATGACAAAAGAAAAAAAAAAACAGCTCATTTCTCTTTCTTGTGTTCAAATTTTATATATATATATATTTATTTATTTGTTTATTTATTTATGTAATGTCCGGTTTGCATTGCAGGGCTCCAGATGGCGACCATGTTTTTTCTGCCAGTCGCCAGGGCCCACCGTTACCCACAAACAAAATTAAAAAACAAATGAAATAGAAATGATCATACATCTTGTTGTGTTAGGCTACTGAACTCTCATCTCCTCTTGTGCCTGCGTCTACCTGCCCTATCGCGTGCACTCCTGTATGGTTTCCAATAAATTAACTCCACACTCTTGTCCTGCAGTGGTTGAAGCATCGGCTGTATAGATGAACAGAAACAGGTTTAACGTCACGTTTATCGTGTTAAAAAGTTGGAAGTGTAAACTTTATTAAAGGTGTTTAATTTAGTTTGATGTGCTTTAGTTCGTTGGAATGTGAATTTATCCGCTAGATGTAGTCTATCTAATGGCATAGTTAACTAATGTTAGCCAGCTGACAAGAAAACAAAATGCACAAACGAAAAATATCAGACTTTTCCTTATTCCCTGCCCGTCCAAACCCTGCCTCCTCTTCATCAGATACCGACGATGTTGAGACCAACTCGACCAGTGAATGTTCTCAAGTGATATTTGAGTCATGCTAGCCCATTTGTGTGCAATCTTTTACAGATGATGACAGCCAAGCGCAGCGAGTCGAGTCTTCTTCCCCCGTACCTGCGTCTCTCATCCCGACAAGGCCGTTTAAATCAGCTTGGCTACAAGAGTTCGTCTGGTTACGTTATGACAATGGGAAAATGTACTACATTTGCACTTTTGAGCTAAAGCAGGACACGATATTGCTGGTAAAACAGAGTTCATTACCAGTTCGAGTCATAAAAAAAAAAAGAAACCGTGAAGAAGCATGGTGACAGTAAAAAACATAAGAACGCTAGGGATTGTGTCATTGCTAGGTCTGCACCTCGTGCAGTCCCAATCGTGAAAGCAGTGCAACGTGCTAGTGATAAAGTCGCAGAAAAAGAGATGAGGGAATTGAAAATAAAATTCAATGCAGCCTACATGACTCTGAGCCTGAATAAGCAGGAGACATTGCACATAGTTGAATAAAAAAGTGAAAAAAAGAAACAAATGACTGGACATATAAGGATTTACGGTAATATGATTCAATATGATATACTGAACATTTACATATCGTGTATGCAAAGAATACATTGTGTAAACTATGGGAGGCAGAGTAAACATAGGCAGACAGTACAGAGGGGAAAGAAAAGGCAGTGTGAGGTAGCCGTTTGACAATGATATCATATGTCTTGTGACATCACTATATTTAGGCTCCTGAAAATTTGATTTGGCACCCAAATATTTTGGGTTTAGGATCCAATGGCTACCAGTTTTTTTTTGCATGGAGCCCTGCATTGTGTGTGCAAAGTCAGAATTACAAAACTCTGACCTAATACGGCATACAATCGATTGTAAAACACTCTGGACTCTTATTTCAGAGCGGGTTCCTGAGCCTGACCTGTGATCTTCTCAAGCAGAGAGACGTCCTGCACCTCCTGAGGCAGTGAGGCGATCTTCTGCCGCACGGTGGCGTCTCCGGACGCAGCGTTCTCCAGGTCCTGAAGGGCTTTAACCAGCTCCTCCGTCTGTCCCGAAACGCACAAAACGATTCAGTTGCAGTTTTAATTATTTATTTAATCAAACCAGACATGTGAGGAGACTTTTAAAGAGAGAGAAGAAAATATAAATACATCTCACCCAAAAAAAGTTTAAATAAATATTCAGGGACCAACCCGCATCCGGTTGTTTTCTGACATGGACTACGACACAATGTGATGTACTGTAATCTATAAAAACTTTGGGAATTTCACTGTATATCGAATGGTGTAATATTACGGGGCGGCAATCTTATTTTCTTAGCGTAGCCTCCTAATCTCTGCCTCCTGAAGTCCCTCCGCCCACTTCAGCACCGTATATTGAATGAAATAATAACAATGTCATTAAAAACAGATGTTGTGAAGGTGTGTCCCATGTATTAATGGATTCAGTTTTTTGGGTGAGACCTTTTGTTTCTAGATACGTTAGCCTTGTCTTAAAAGCATCTGATTTTTTGGTCCAAATGACCAGTGTTTATACCAGCTGTGGGCCAGTGGCGTCTGTCTCGTGGGGAGAATACTGCGCCCTGTAATCGTCGTCATCATCTTCCTCTTCCTCTTCCTGAACCTTCTGGAACGTTCTTTTCAGACCCTTCTTCTCATCTGCTATAAAACACACAGAATGAGGCCCTATTAAAACGATAGCAAACAGACTCAGGGACAGGAGGCGTGGTCTAATTCTCTATCAGTCCTTGTGAAAGGAGGCGTGGCCCACGTATCTAAGTTTAGTAGGAGTGTGTGTGTGTGTGTGTGTGTGTGTGTGTGTGTTTACCAACCTGCAACTTTGTGTCTGGGGCTGTTGGAGTCCTCGATGGCCAGTTTGAGCTGCTGGATGAAATCGGCACGGTAGAGACTGCGCTCCTGCCAGATGTTCAACAGCCTCTCCATGTGCTTCCTGCAGCTCTCATCTGTTTCCCTACACACACAAACACACACACATTATTAAATGGAGGAATATGAGGTTAAAAGATGGACGAACAGGTGATAAAAAAGAGAAACAGTGTGTGAGAAACAGACTTTCCTTTGTCCAGGACACACCGACCTCGCTACATGTGAGCAGGCATCAACCAGGACACCTTCAAAATCCCGCGTGAACTCGGGTCCTTTTTTCTTGCTGTTCTGAATAACGTCGTTGGCAAGGTAAAGAAAGGTCAGCTTCCGGCTGCTTTTGGCTGCGAAAGAAGAAACAGAATTCGCAAAGTCACAGGTTTACACGTTATTAAACGCTAAGTGTTATACTCCTTGTGTACTAAACTTTACTACAATATTACGCGGTTTATAAAGTATCAACCCGTACCTTTTTTCAGCTCTTTATGCCACACACGGACGATGGTGCCTGAATGTTTGCGGTGGTGTATGATCCACAGCGATAGCGTCTGGACGCTCTGCTGTGAGTTACTCAGCTCTGAGAGCTTCTTCTCCAAGGCGGACTCGGAAAACGACGACATGACGACTTGGAACGCTAAACCGGAGATCTGAACACAACCAGGGGAAACTCTGGGTCTGATTGTTTAGCGGCGGTGTCAATACATGCCCAGGCTGGACGAACAGACGAACGAACCTGCAGCTTTGCTCAGAGATCTGATGGTGACCTGAACATACGGGACATGAGAAAGGGTTAGTCGTTGTAAAAATAAACAAACAAAACAAACAACACATTGTAGTTATGCATCACATATAATCACACAAGGTGTTCGATGTTTACAGATGAATTGTGAAGTGTCATTCTAACTGGATTATTGAACATGTGCTTACTGATAATCCTTAAAGACTGGCCCAATTCCATATGCCACCCTACTCCTTGTAGAAGTGCACTACACAGGATAGGGGCTAACAGTTTCTATGCCCTACCGAGTGCATTTACTTGCTCAAAAGTGAGAAATCTGGGATTCAGCCCAATGTAAAGTGATGCACGTTTTGACATTCGCCTTGTTAACCGACAACAACACACCATACCGCGCACAGAGCAGCACAAAACATTTGAAACATGCCAAATATATGTTTCTGACAGCATCTAACCTTTTTTATGACGTCCAAAATAGTTTTTTTCCCCGCTAGCAAGGAGAGCTAGCCAAGTTAGCAAAGATGGCCGGTGTGGAGTTTGTCCACTTCGCGTGCAAAAACAGTTTAAAAGTTTGCTCTCTCCAGTTCGTAACCTATAAACGTTGTCGCGGAACAGTGCACAATTTTGAAAACCCTTTCGAATGGTGCATGACGTGTCGCTAACGCGATTATTAACTGGCAGGGAAACGCATTTTTACGTCGCAAACGCTCACTATCTGGGTAAACAAACACACGACGGAGTCCGTCGCGTCTCGATGACGTCGACATCAATGCGACGCTCTGCAGACAACGCTTGGAACGTGTGATCGATGTTTCTGGTTATGTTTTACGGCACAGAGAAGGGTTTCAGTCGCTCTGGGATGGTTGGATTGAAGGTAAAGCCGACAAATTCGTGTTTGCTCTCATACTGAAAGAGCTCCATCACAAATAACATGACTGAAATGTTGTGTAATGACGTCAGTGAAGACTGGTGAGTTTAAAGTGGCCCTAAAATGATTCTCAGTCTGTCTTAGAGGGTTGCCTACATGTCTCTTAGTTGACACAGTATATGTATATAATATATATACATATACATACATACACACACACTGTGTAAAAAATAGTTTTGTAGATATCCTGGTGTGAATTTTATAGCTGGTCACGAGTACGATTTTTCAGATGACACATCCTGTACTAGTCTTGTGTTCGTCCAGTGAAAGGCTCTCTAGAACTGGGGCGGGTCTTTCTCTGCAAGACCTACTTGTTGCGCTTTTAGCGGTGCACCTTCCCTGAGTTTTGAGACATTGGACAGGAATAGCGTATCACGATAGACGATATGCATTGTGATGTAGATTTGCGCACAACATAATGTGTGCGATACAGTGGTCGAAAATGTTAACGTTAAATCAGCTACTTGATGTCTACGATATCTTAGAGAAGCTTTGTGTGATATAATCTGTCACGGTATTGATATTATATCGTTATCTTGCTAAGCCCTATTTCCATCCATCACTTGTTGGAGAACAATGGTTGGAGTTTGTTTTTGTTTGTTTGTTTATTTAAAAGAGGGTGAGTTGGTGATTATGTGACTTTTTCGGAGGAGTGTTTAACCAATTTTGTGCTGTTAGGTGTCGGAATGTGACTCCATCTTTATACAGCATCCCTCTTCTCTATCAGTACAAATAAGCCGTTTAATAATTTCAAGGTTTGATCTAAGACAACTATATACAAATAACAATAATGCTTTAAGCCTACCACGCGGATGCATCAGATGTCTCCTGGAAAGGACTCTCTGCAGCTGACCACCAGTACATTGTCACCACCATGTATGGCTTTACTCCAAAAACAAACATCAACGGTAGGTTATTGTTCTGGTTCAATTGAGCGGGAGAAACTGTGTGGGTGAAGGTGTTGGTGAGGAATCCTCAGAGGATGATAAAAGTCTTTCACTTTTCATTAGTTCACTAATCTACTGTCAGGTTTGTTTCAATTCGGTGGGTGGTGTATCATGGGGTATCTTGAACGCTATTGGCTGCCATGTAAATGGAATGCAATGTAGCTTATACTTTGACCGTCTTAAGACTGGATTGTATAATTCTGGGCTGTTGATTCATTATCTCATAGATTTAATCCATACACTAATGGAGGATGGCTGATTATCAGATCGATGACCCAAAGATTGCCTTCGCTTACCTGCGGCCCTCCTGCGTCCTACTGACCAAAGAGCCTACCCTGTCCAGTATAAAGGCTCTGAACGGCCATCTGCATGGTGTTAGTGATGGAGTCCTCCAGCTGCTTCAAGATTATGTCCTCTTCCCTCTCCGCTTTGTCCTCAAGACCCCTGGGGCCAAGCGAAAGGGTGTTGTGCAAGCTGTTATGGATGCCATAACCTATGTTCTGGAAAAGACCTGCACTCAGAACTGGGAATCTCTACGTGACCTCTTTTCTGAGCTTTGCCTTTGCCTCAGCTCTCCAAATGAACCTGGAAAGCCGGCTCCATCAGCAGAGGAGCTGAAGTTAGCGGTGCTACGATGTCTGGATGCTCTCATGCATTCCGCGTACGGAGATGTGGTGTTCAGGATGTATGAGCCTGTGATGCTTCCCGGACTGGGAGCCGCTGTGTCGCTGTTCTTGGCTCTGGCAGAGGAAGAGAAAGCGAGAGAAGTGCAGGCAGCAGCGTTGAAGTGCCTTCTGTCTCTGTTCCTGCAATGCGATTGTGAACGTACGCATGTAGAACCAGACAAAGAGGAAAGAAATTTGCTTGGAAATACGCTGGCTTCGTTCCTACCAGGAATCACTCGAGCTTTGAGTCATGTGATTAGCGGAGACATGAGACAAGGGCACATGGTTACGGTGAAAGCCATGAAGGTTTGGTACACCACAGTGGGCCTAGTTATGGACGACAAACAGCTTCAGAACGACAGCGCTACGAGTGTGGAGTCACCTGAGTTGGGTAGGATTGGAGAGCTGGTGGTGAAAAGGACTCCTTCTTGGAGCAAGTCCACATCTAAAAGACTTGTGTTGGCACTGCAGAAAGTGATCTCTTACACCACAGCGCACCAACATTGGAGAGTAAGATTGGAATTGGTAAATCTATCTGATCGTCTTCTTACCCAGTGTAGCAAATCTTTATCTGAATGCATCGGTCCTCTTCTAGAGGCTTTGGTTGGTGCCATCAATGATGAGGAACCTCGAGTTAAAGAGCGGTGTACAGCAGTACTGGCTGAGGTATCTAGAAGAAACCAAGCTACAGGAGGTCAAGCTTTAACCCACGTCCTGTCTGAAAACTTGCATAGCTTGGCATCTTCTCTACCTCGGCTCATGAGAATGACGGATGACAAGCGCAAGCTCTTTATCCTCACTGTCCTCCTGGGGTACCTGAAGATCCTCGGTCCTCAAGTGGATTTGGTCTTGACGTCAGCAGTTCACCTCCAGCGTATCTCCAAAGCGTTAATGCAGGTGCTCGAGTTGGATGTCACAGACGTCAGGATTGTAGAGGAAAGAAGTTTTGCGCCGTTATCCGACTTGGCAACTGATGCTCCCGATGTACAGCACCAGAGGAAATACTTCCTTTATTTTACAGATGACAAGATCTTCTCAGTGTTGAAGCAGATATGCCAAACGTTGGGTCGTTATGGAAATCTTTATTTACTGGTAGACCACTTCTTGGAGCTCTACAAGGAGTCATCGGTTTATCGCAAACAAGCCGCTCTGGTGCTTAATGAGGTTATCAGCGGGGCAGCGGGAGTTGGGATGGAAGCAGACATTTTGAGAACAGTTGAACATTCGGAGACTTCCAGAATAAGCCACGAGGACCTGAAATGTGCGATCACTTCCATTATTGAGGAATACATCTGTTTGAATAACTGGCATCTCGCCACTGTAGTGGACAACTCCGATGATGAACAGCAGGAGAAACGTTATTCTGCAGTCCCCTCTATTTTAAGCAGATCTGCCAGGGAACAGGCACCAACTCGCCCAAACTTCAGTTCCAAAACTTCGATGCTCCACCAGTTGAACAGCAACATTTGGCAGATCTGTATCCAAATGGAAGGGATTGGCTCCTTTGCTTTAGCTCTGGGCTCCGATTTCCGCCTGCTTCTGATGACCGCACTCTACCCAGTGCTGGAGAAGGCGGGAGATACTTCGCTGCTGGTCAGCCAATCAGCTCTCAGCGCCGTGCAGAACCTTTGTGTGGCTTGCAATTATAGCTCGCCCAAGGAGTTGGTGATCAGTAATGCGGACTACCTGCTGAATGACATCTCCCTGAACCTGAGTAGATCTAGCATTCACCCTCATGCCCCGCGAGTCCTCGCCGTCATGTTCGCCCATTCAGATGCCGCTCTGCTGCCCCTAGTGGCTGACGTGGTGCAGGACGTGCTTATGGCCTTGGATCTGAGCTACGACCAGAGATCTCGGCAGTTCTGTACAGTTCTGCATTCTCTATTGAAGGCTCTGGGTGAGCTTTCTTTTTCTTAGAAAAGTCATCACACCTTTAACCTCCTATGTATGTCCATAAATCAAGCGATGTCTTGTCTTTTACTGCAGTGAGGTGGTTTAACGCCAGCACTACAGGCCGCAAGCAGACTTCCACAGCCAGCACACACACTTCGATTCCGGAGACGCTGAATCTTCACCAGTTTCTTTTGGATTACAGAAAACAGAAGGAGCTGGCTGAGGGGATTGGAGCCGAAGAGGAGGAGTCAAGTCACGCAGGTATGAGTGATTTATCTACCAATCTATTATGGTTGTCTAATTTATTTATGTGTTTGTTTGTTTGTTCGTGTCGCCTGCTAATTTAAGTGTTATTACATTTTTTAAACATTTGTTTGTTCATGCTATCTTGTTGGTCTCGTTTGCATATTTATTCATGCTGTCTGATTTAAATGTCTTATTTACAGTCAGGCATTTTGTTTACATCAATAGAAATGTCAGAGAGAGCAGGTGTAACACAAGCACGTGGCCCCTGTTTAATCCGTTTAACATTTCGTGATGTGTGTGTGTGCTGTGGTGTTCCTCTGTTTACAGAAGCCCCTCAGTCCGCAGCGGCTCCTGAGGTAGAAGAGGAGGAGGAGGAAGGCCCTGACGTGAAACCAGAGCTGCCATTACATGTGTCCATTGCTAAAGACGTGATGGAGCGCTGCGTTCATCTGCTGTCTCACCCAAACATGGGAGTGCGACTGAAGGTGGAGTACAGAACAACTGTTAAAGAACATTCAATTTCTTTCTCTACAGGAGGAATAAGTGTGTGTGTATGTGTGTGTGTGTGTGTGTGTGTGTTTGAAGGTGTTGGACATTGTAGAGCTGTGTGTGTCTGTGCTGTGTGAGATGGAGAATGAGCTCTTACCCATGGTGCACCGCTGCTGGCCGGCTCTTCTCCAGCGCCTCACCAATGACGACCCACTCGCAGTACCCCAAGCTTTCAGGGTATGAAACTGTGTGTGTGTGTGTGTGTGTGTGAGAGAGAGAGAGATGTTGTTATCGGTTCTTCACTTATCTCTCCCTCTGCAGGTATTGTGTGTGTTGGGTGAGTCGTGCGGTGACTTCCTGAGAAAGCGAGTGTCTAAAGAGGTCCTGCCCCGGCTCACGTCATCACTTTCACGACAGGCTGAGACGAGCGCTCGCGCTGGTCCCATGTACACACACACACTCGCATACAAGCTGCAGCTGGCCGTGCTACAGGGACTCGGACCTCTGTGCGTGCGTCTCGATCTGGGTAAGGCGTGGCCTCTGTGAATGTCAGTCCCAGTGATTTAGAAGATGGCCTGGCCTCTGTGAATGTCAGACACAGTGAGGAGAAGGAGTTTTAGTTTATTTTAGTTTATTAGAAAGCACCTGTAATAGTTTCCCTTGCTGCAGTGGCGTCTTTATTCCACTAGATGGCAGACGCGTATCGCAGCTGAAACAAAGCTCAGTTCAGCTGCAGTGAACGCTTCCTGTGCATCTCAATGCGAAGCACGGCACACTCACAATCGTCCCCCGGGTGTCCCCTCACTCTGGGGCACAGACATCAGGGGCTCGCACAGTTCAACACAACACACACAGAGTTAGAGAGTGTAGATAAGATAAGAAGTAGGAGATGAAGATAAGAAGTAGGAGATTAGGTGATCAGAATGCTCTCGAAAGGGAGCACTGAAAATAGCCTGGAGCCAGCAGAGAAACAAGTTGTTTACCGGAACGGTTCGTAATGAATTTTAATTCCTGACCTCTGGAGACGTCGGCTCTCTTTCAGTGCTTTTTTTCGCCAGAGGAAAAGGCAGGAAGGTGCTAAAACACTGCTTAATGAGCAGCTGAGATGAGTTGAAGTGGCGCAGACCACCAGAATGCGTGGGAGGCTTTGAAAACTATGTGTGTGTGTGTGTGTGTGAGCGTGAATATTCACAGTTTCAGCTCCTAATGCTGGGCCTCAGCTCAGAGAATACTGAAAGGTTAGATACACAAAGAGAGTTGTAGGTTTTGAGGAAGAAAATGAAGGCCGACCGTGAACAGTACACAATGTTTCCTTTAGAGCAAATGTCATCCATTAGATACGATTCGCTTCTTTACGTTGGCGTACGACGGACACGAAGCTGTGCCGAATCTTGCATGATTCCTCAGAACAGTCATGTCGTACTCTTCCGATCCCATAGAAATTTATCATGATATAATATATGATATGATCTAAAAAGTCAAAAACGTTATAATTCCAAGGTCTTAATATCATGATGCGTGACGTTGCGTATAGATGACCGTTAACACGTGACATGATGTTTTTGTCTTATTTCCTAACCCCTAATTTAGGACATGCAAACATTTGGAGCCATTACCCCCACAACCCCTCCCCACCCCAGTTCCAAGGCAGTGAGAGATAAGAGATAAGTTGGACAGCTGGTTTAGGCCATTAAGCAATTATCATGCTATGAAAATTTAACATGGTCACAGGTCTGGTGAATTGGGATATGACAATCTTTAATTAAATTTGACCGAATGATTAGCACACTCATTATCTAAGCCAGAGAGTAATGAGAAGTGTCTCTGCGGGAAAGAGAGTTTTTCAGCACAGTTATTCAGCGCGTTACGCAGCTCTACACTGCTTTATAACGTGTTTATAAACGTGTAGTAGGTTGTAATAACGTTAACATAGCATTCCTATCGTTAGTTATTGTTGCATGTAGTCTGAGTGTGTCGGTGAGGACAGAGGACTGGTTTAACGTTAAGCATTAACATTGATTAGCAGTGTAGGTTCTGTTTATTTCAGTGTAAATTACAATAAAATGGTCAGAATAAATTTTTTTTTAAGTTTCAATCTCTATACAAGCTAGCACAGTCTAGCAAATAAACAACTGTTCTTGTTATAATACATATAATTGTGTGTGTTTGCAGTGGATTTGGATCTGGACCGTATCTCTGAGGCCTGTCTCCCCTACCTGAGCTGCAGACAGCCAATCAGATTACAGGAAGCTGGCCTTAGGTAACCTGTTTAAGTCTCCCGACTCAACTTCGTTTTATTTCAGTGGATTTTTTTTCTTTTTTCAGACACACACACACACACACACACACACACACGCTGCTGTGAGTGAGAGCGTGAGAGGGAGCTGAAGATGAACAAAATTCCTATAAGCTGCCTCAATGCCATTTCGGTATAGGAGGCTGAATATCCGTCATATTTATTCGTTAAATCTCGAGTCAACGTTCAGTCAGGACGTACGCTATGTATTTATACAGTGGTGTGAAAAAGTGTTTGCCCCCTTCCTCATTTCCTGTTCCTTTGCATGTTTGTCACACTTAAGTGTTTCGGAACATCAAACCAATTTAAACAATAGTCAAGCACAGCACAAGTAAACACAAAATGC